>CM016567.1:19496977-19596977 GCA_003412495.2 Echium plantagineum | reverse complement strand
TCTTAGTCAAACTAGGGTTTGCTATCAAAGTCAAATCAGAAAATACATTGAATGACGATATTTCAATTTTGGATTATCTTCGTGCTGGAGGATCGCGACATCACCATCTATTAACGTGATTGAGTTTTAGATGGGAGCGAATCTAGAATATAAATTGGGTGCTTTCTTGACCGATGACTAGATTATAATAATAATTTCAATGCAATAAAACAAATAAAGAGGATAAATTTAATTTTTTTTTTTATAATAAACGATGTAAGGATAAATTTACCTTTTAATGAGCGAAAAATAGAATAAAGGAAAAATGACTTATACATACCGTAGATAAGTGCAAGAATTAAAGTTAATTGCTGGATTGGTCCTAGTAAGTAAGGACCTAGTGCACTTTGGTCCCCGAAAGTGGCACCGTTGCGGAAATATTGGTCTTTGAAAGTGTGTATATTGGTGCAATTTGGTCTCCATTCCGTTAGCTCAGTTAAATTTAAGAGTCCATAGCAATTTCTGGGGTAAAAACAAAATTTTTTATAACTTAATAGCCCCATTTAGGGCCTAAAATGTAAATAATAAAAAATTAAAGGTAAAACGATTAAATACATTAAAACTAAGAAAACAATCTAGTTTAATCATTTTTTATTTCTTTTCGATTTCTTTCCGATTTTTTTTTATTTCTTTTCGATTTTTTTTCGATTTTTTTTCGCTAAAACCAAAAGTGTTTCCGAAATCAAAACTTTTAGCTAAAACAACTACCAAAATCGAACCTTTTTTACTAGGTAAAGAAAAAAAATGAAAAGAAATCGAAAAAAAAATCCAAAATTGAAAAAATAAAAATAAAATCGAAAAGAAAGTGAACATGATTAAACTAGATTGATTTCTTAATTTTAATGTATTTAATTGTTACTTTTACATTTTAGGCGCTAAATGTATAAAAAGTCTTGTTTTTACCCCAAAAATTGCTATTCACATTTAAATTTAATGGAACTAACGGAATGGGACCAAATTGCACTATTATACACACTTTCAGGGACCATTTCCGTAACGGTGCCACTTTCGGGGACCAAAGTGCACCGGACTCCCATTTACTGGGACCATTCCACCAATTGACTCCAAGAATTACCTTCCGAACATAGAGAACAATAATAATAATAAAGTCATCATCATTAAACATATCATACCTAATAAAAAGAAAAATAGAAATTAATACTAATTAATTATATACGGCTCCGAATTTCTTTTTTCAATCAAATGATAGAAATTATAAATAATCATGTGATATGAAATAGATTAAGTTTCTAAATTAAGCAAGTGGGAGTCTAAAACTCCAAATAAACAACTTCCTCTTCACTGATTGCTGCTGCAATGAACACTTGCCTCGTGGATGTGATTCCAATCCACTTTGTGAATCCCAGAATTAAGAAAATCTTGTATGTCGAAATAGTTAATCCCTTAATCAGGTGAGACACATTGTGTCAGGGCTAAGAGGAGGACTAGAGTATATTAACACCTTTACCATCTAAGACAAATCATTTATTTGACCACGAGTGATCCAATGTATACTTTAACAAAAGGACTATAGCTTGCATGTTTTGAACCTGGTTGCATGGAAAGCAAGATTGTTTGTACTTTGCACTCTAATTCTTTACCAGTTTAGCTATGTCATGAGGCATACTATACTCTAGTGTTACCTTAGTTAAAAATTTTTATATTGCTAATTATAATACTCTTTAATTTTATTAATCGTTGTAATTCTCAACTTACAAAAAAAAACAAAAAGAAGAGATAGCAATTATGAAATAATATCATGATTATGTATATTAAAGTTGGCATATTGAGCTTTCCATTGCTTAAGTGTCCTGTTAGAGATTCCAAACAAGTTTATAGAAAAGACCATCTTATTACGCCACAACGAAAGGCTTCCTACTTAGAACCTGTTTTTGATAACAGATTCAGGCACAGTCACAATTGCGTGATCCTTTCTCATGTAATTTATGCCTCAATTAATCAGTTGCACACAAAAATAATCCAGCTCTGCTGATTCGGATCATTAATAATTTGGTATACCTTTGTTTCGCTTTATATATTATTACTTTTTTAAATGGTAATAATCAATTTAATATACAGTATTAGAGTCATGATTGGATATGGATTTTTAACCTGATCATACTGATCCTTACTTGTTTGAACATACTATTTTTTCGATTTTAAAATCAACCAGATCAATTTTCACACAAAAAACAGGTAGATTAAAACGATCCAATCGAATCCGATTGCTTTTCGATTTAAGAAAAATATATATTTGCTCTCATTAGTTTTAAACATAAAAATGTGAGAAACCTAATCAACTAATCCACTATTTATTCTCATTACATGTGCCTCCATCCTCTATGGGGCCTCCATATTGTTCACTTGCACATAGACTGGCCACTTCTCTTAGTCTTGTTGTCACCTTCGACATCTTTCTCTTCGTCATTTTTTTTGTCTTCGTCATTTCTTTGGTGAAGGTTAAAGTTGAAATTGACTTAAGAACAGCCAATGTATGCTACTCGTCACGTTTCTACATTAGCGTAAGAGATCTACCAAAAGCGGCCCAATAACAAAAGCCCATAACCATACCATAACCGAAAAACCGAATTGAAAATCGAAAAACGGTTGGTTGAGCTACTCGGATCACTTTCGGTCTCCATTTCTGGAAAAACTGACTTTTACAGATTAATTTTTTGGTGATGAAAAATCACAAAAATCGGTGTGAACACACCCCTATATAATATACCTTCTTTTTGTGAAATAGTTCCAAACATAGAAATAAAAAATCATTAGTAGCTTCATAATATACTGACTAAATCGTATTCAGGGCACTAAAATTAAGGCCTATTCGTTACGTAGAATGTTATGGTTCTCTTAAAATTTCTCTAAACTACTATCATGTTATTTACACAAAATTTAGGAATCAAATTGCGAAATTAATACATTATGAGAAATCTTGTTAAGATACACATCCCACATCGAAAGTCAATGTCCTTCCGGGTCAATATATAAGATCTTGGGCTAATCCCTCTATTGCTAATTGGTTTTAGAGTGGAACCCCATAGACTCTTAACATGAAATCAGAGCGAAAACGATCCTCTAAACCTAAAAATGGTTTCACTGGTGCCGCTTATTGTCAACGTCTGAAGAATTTAGCCGATCAACTTAAGAATGTTGCGGCCCCTGTTCCGAACAATCGACTTATTCTTCAATTAATTTCGGGTCTTACGGAGGCGTATAATGGAGTTGGCACTCTCACTCGTCAATCCAACCCTCTCCCGGATTTCTAGAGCCCGTACCAAATCACTCGCACCCAATTAAATCAATCCCACAATATTCTAACAGGGTATCATGAGCCAAGCCCGAGTTAATGAGACACGTGTAACCCGCCGATGTTGTTCCGGCAAGTAATTCCGGCGAGGAAAATTCCAGGACGATTAGGTTACACGTGAGGAGGACTGTTAAGATGCACATCACACATCGGAAGTCGATGTCCTCCCCGGTCAATATATAAGATCTTGGGCTAGTCCCTCTATTGTCAATTGGTTTCAGAGTGGAACCACTGTAGACTCTTAACAAATCTTAAGAAAAAAATTCTTAGGAAAACCGGAACCAATCCGATCCGTTACTACTACTACTACTAATCTACTATAAGTCTATAATGTAAAGGGCAAATGGCCTGGATGATCACCTAACTTTGGGTCAGGGACCTAGTTGATCACCTGACTTTGAAAAGGTCTCAATTGATCACCTAACTTAAATCGATCTCATTCAGCACATTGGTCAATTATAATCTTAATTATCGACTAATTACATCATGTAGTCACTAAACAGGGGTAATTTAGTAATTTCAAGTGGGGTATTGAATTGGGGATTTGGGGTTATTTTAACTGGATTAGTTATTTTCTTATAAAATTGCCATGTGAAATTACTAAATTGCCCATGGGGATTTGGGATTTGGAAGATTAATGGGTGTTGGAGGTGGGGGTGGGGGTGGGGGTGTGGGTGTGGGTAGGGGTGGGGTGTGTTAAAGAAGAAGTAGTTGGAGTTTAGTCTTAATTATTTAAAATATGTTAATATTGCCCCCTATACTTTGTAATAGTGACAGGGGTACCATAGTCATTTTATCTTTTAAAATTGGAAAATGGGATCCAAGGGGCAATCTGAAACGATTAATAGTACAGGAGGCAATCTGAAACGAAAACGATACTATAGGGGGCAAAATGTGAATAAGCCTATTTATTAAATTATTACTTACTTATAATTCAATTCGTTATTATTAAAAAGAAAGACTCGGCTAGAAATCGATGACAAGGATTAGATGAGCATCTCTTGATAAAAAGCGCTTGCAACTAACCGTTTAGGCGATTTTGAATCCTGGCCGTAGTAAGCCTTGTCACTCGATCATTAACAAACTTTTTGCAATCTTTTGGTTCATGAAGATCCCGCCATAATAGAAACGAAAAGAATTGGCCCTGTCCATTTTAAATGACTTTTATTCGAGTTAGTTACTTCGACCAATCACACAAGATAACAATCATCACGACCGAATCTTGATCAAATCCGCCCTGTCCATTTTAATATAAATTCTAGGGGCAAATATATGTTTTTCTTAAACCTTGTGGGATAAATCGATTATAATTCTTCCCTCTCTTTAATTAATACCACCATTATATCTACTTCACTCCCTTCACCACCACCATCAGGAAGCTAGGTTGGTGATGCATCATCAGCTAATATTTGGCATTTCTTTGATTGATATGAAATGCTCCACTCTTATATCTTAATCGCATACTTGATTGTTTAGCCTTTAATAGTAAAACTCAATGACTTTATCTATCATCCATTAATTTTATTGAAGAGATATAGAGAGATGCTAATCTTTAATATTAGTGCACAAATGTGAATATATGCTGTTAAATAAGTAATAAAGAAATGATCCTCCCAAATAAATCTCGTCCTTTAGCATCCGTCGTTATGGATACAGAAAGTCACTTCAAATCAAATACTCCCTCCGTCCCTAAAAGATTGTCACATTTTGACTTTTGTTAGTCAAATATTACAAAATTTGATCATGAATTCCCATTAAACGATAAGAAATAATATAGTCTTGTGGGACCTTGTTAGATTCGTCTTAATATATATTTTTCAAATATTAACTTTTTATAATTTTTTCACATGTAGAATAATAGATATTTATGTTTTAAATCGTGCTTTGTTGACCACCAAAAGTCAAAATGTGACAATCTTTTAGGGACGGAGGTAGTAACACTTATATATGTATATATGTTGTAATATAATTCAATCCCTCAATATTCTATATAAATTAATTAATAAAGTGTCTTATATAGATAATAATAGATAAATCTATGGGCTAACTTAGGAGCCCATATATACAAAATGGATGTCAACATCAATTTGTTTGGTGTGTTAATACTGAACTGGATTCGTTAAGAGAAATATGGCGCTAATATTGTCGTAATAGACAATTGTGGCTAATGACAGAGGATGATGCAATTCAAGAAGCAAATTTCTGATCCAACAGGCCTCGGATACAATATTGGCGATGCCGCGGTACTCAGCTTCAGCACTAGACCGAGAAAGAGTAGCATGTCGTTTAGAAGACCAAGATATAAAGTTATCACCCAAAAATACATAGTAACCGTAGGTAGATCTGCGTGTATCATGACACCCTGCCTAGTCTGCATCTGTATAAGAAACCAAAGATGAAGAAGAAGATTTATTTAATTGTAAGCCATAATACATAGTTTCCTGGAAGTAACGTAGTACTCTTTTGAGAGGTAGCATGTGGGTGTTCATGTGGGCATGCATATGGAGAAAAATTTCTTGAACTACATAAGATATGTTTGGTCTAATGAATGTGAGATATTGCAATGCTCCTGCCAGGCTACGAAATAAAGTCAGATCATCATATAGGGGAGCCCGAGCTACTACTGAGTTTTGACTTCGTGGCAATGGGTGGATGAAACATTACATGAAGCCATGACTGCCTTGTACATGATAGATTAAACATAATTTTTCTCAGAATCAATAAGCCACATGCATGATGAGTTACAACAATGTCTAAAAAATAACTTACACGATCCAAGTCCTTCATGGCCAATTCTGTATTTAATGACTTAATGATAGACCTGCAAAAGACTATGATGAGATGGTGAGAATTATATCATCAACATATAAGAGAAGATAAGTAGTATCAAGGCCTTGGTGGTATATGAAAAGATAGGGATCTGATCTACTATACGCAAAACCAAGTGGACACATAATCTGCAAAACATTGGTAGCAAGCTCGAGGGGCTTATTTCAAATCATATAGTAATTTCCGGAGCTTGCAGATATATTTAGGATGAGTAGAATCACGAAAATCCAAAGGCTGGTACATATAAACTATCTCATGCAAAATCACCATAAAGGAAAGTGTTAAGAGTCCATAGGGTTCCACCTTAAACCAATTGGTAATAAAGGGAGTAGCCCAAGATCTTATATATTGACCCGGGAAGACACCGACTTCCGATGTGGGATATGCATCTTAACACTCCCCTCACGTGAAACCCAATCGTCGGCAGGATTTTCATCGCCGATATTATTTACCGGAATAACATCGGCGGGCTACACGTGCCTCATTAACTCGGGCTTGATTCGGATACCATGTTAAGAGTCTATGAGGTTCTACTCTAAAACCAATTGGTAATAGAATGACAATCAATCCCAACATGTTGCATCCTACCATCACCTATAAAACGAGCCTTGCACCTTTCAAAAGAACCATCAGATTTTAGTTTGTGAAGGAAAATTCACGTCGAACGAATTACATTAACATTCGAAGGTCAAGGTCCAGACCGCATATATTATTTTTAATTAGAGCATCATATTGATCATTCATGGCCATTTTCCAATTCGAATAATTGAGTGCATGCATAGACTTTTTGGAATTGGAGAGGGATAGACGAAATATATGGGTTATATTTTGAATTGGGTTTGAAAAATCCATTAAGGCTACGAGTGGTGGGGCGACTCGAAGGGGACTGGGTTGCGTCTGAATGTTGCATCTCGGTAGGAGATAGTGAGTTGGATGGTGCAAAAAATGCAATCGATACACAATAAACCATTGCCACCATTAATGGAGTCGAGCTCCAAGAAAAGACTTCAAGAAAGTAGCTTGAAGAAGAAGCACAAACACAGAACTTTTATTGAAGAATTCAGAAGAAAAATGTACAACTTAAATACTTAATTAATTGAAATAAATACAATGTTCCATTATAAATACAAGAATGAATTGGAAAAACAGAATGTAGAGCCGAATTGCTTAATCAAACTCGAGGAGCCGAAGGAAAACGAGGAAAGAATAGACAACCGAATACAGGGAGATGGTTGTAAGAGGCTGGTCTGTAATATAGGTAGTGGACTAGAGTGTTAATCGACTTCTTAATGCAGTACTCATCGGTTTTCCATGCAGATACGATATGATTCTATTTTTCTTAACAATTTCTTAGTGTACTATTATTACTCCTTACTATATTAACTAAATAAAACATTTTAAACTCAATCCAAAGAAGAAAATAACAATCATAAACTCTCAAGTCTCCTAAGTTTTTACTATGAGAATAAACAGTGATCTCAGCTCGTTGTGTACATTGAACATCATGATTCAAGTACTTTTTGACACAAATAGTTACCGATGTGGAGGATTTTCTGTCCTCCATCAGTTACACCAATGCGAACTTTAAAGACTAAGTCCCGACTCATATCGAATTCCAGGGACTGTTTTGATTATTCACATTGTTGACATGAAACTGAGTCTGAGGCTGACATAGCTCAATTTGGTTAACCCCACCTGTCATAGATGTCCAATCGAAAGCGCCTGAACTCAGCCTCGAAAGGTTCAACTTACGGTCATCTTCTTGATGTTGAAAGGTGTTGAGAGAGTTCATATTTGGCAAACTCAAACATTTTCCATCAATTTCAGGTAGTGTCTGGAGTATGTCGGAGAATTGAGTCGAAGATGAAGAAGATGAACCATAACTATGTTCCATGCTTGGACCTCCATCGCAGCTTGCCTTTGCTCCACTTGAATTCTTATTGTATATTCTACACAGAACCCAATCATCCAGCTACAAAAATAATAAAAAGAAACAGAGTAAAAACAGAGCATTACATTGATCATCTATAGGTCTATCAAACACGAGTCCCAATCTTATGTAACACATCATTTGCTACGGTTTTAAATAAACGCGATATATGTGACAATCTTTAACATAACACATGGATTATTAAGTATACCTTTGAGCTTCCATTGTTTTTGGGAGATTCATAAAGTCTGTATTCATGCATGATCCAATTGGTTTTGGTTCCTTTTGGAGCTTTACCCATGTAAAAAACCAGAGCTTTCTTGATCCCAACTTTCCGACCATTACTACTAATGACCTTGTCTGTTCCGGTGGCTTTCCAATACCCAGAAGCAGCCATCCTGTTTGGCCTCGAACCATTTGGATACTTCCTTTCTCTTGGACTAAAGAAGTACCACTCTTTCTCACCAAACATCGCCTTACCTATATTTTCATGAAATTATCGATCAACTAATGATATAACCTTGAATAATTGTTCTTCTATATTTTCAATGAACGTTTGATTTTTTTTTTTTCTTTAATCTAATGCAAATGGATGGAATAACAAGTAAAAATGGACGAAGGAAGTACAATATCGAGAGCACGAAAACAAAGAGGATCTCACTAGGTAAAATCCATGGATCAAATTTGTACAACTCAATTTCACCAATGATCTCCAGAGGGAAGTGTTGCCCTGCAACTTTCTTGCATAGGTACTCAACCATGAGTTCTTCATCAGTTGGATAGAATCTGAAACCTGGAGGTAAGTTCAGTTGAGCTAGAGGCTCTGAATCTTGCTCGACCATGATCAATTGGTAACAAGAATGATAAAAACTTAATGATTTTTGTTCAAAAAAATTCTTGAAAATGAAGGGGATGGGTGTAATTTATAGGAGGGGGGAGTAGAAAGGGTCAAGAATCAGAATATCATGATTTCATCTCGGTTGAGAATTAGACACGGAAATGTTAGATGTGAAGTTATTTTCTCTCGAGCGAGATCTAGTTGTTAGATTAGTTTTTTTATACTTTAATTAATCTTTCAACAGGGGCAGAATCATTAAAGTAAAGACGAAAATTCGGAGAGCAAAAGCTTATACTATACCACCTGTAAAACAGATGAACAAAAGTCCAAATTCATTGAACATAAGACTATCACTCTCCATAAATGACTCCAATATGTACAACTTTCCATTTCAAACATCAAATATAACTATTTATGAAAATTATTTCCACGGCTTAAATGTACACGATTCACGTTGGCATTATTCGTTCGAGTTAAGGAGTATATACTTTTCCAAGATAGAAATAGATATGACGAAATTCCTTTTGTAAAGCATGCAGTATTTTTAGGAAGGAGTTTGGAATATAGCCAGAATTGGTATTAAGATGTAGATAAAACAGTAAAATAAATAATGTCTAAAAACAAAATGAAATTACGTATAAAATACACATATAATTACACGTTTCGTGTTTTATGATTGCTTTTGTATTCTTCCGCCGTTTTTTGATTGGAGTTTCTTTCACTCATCAACCTCTTTGACTTTGTGTGCACCTACATTGTATCACTGTGTATACGTGAAAGTTGAAATAATGCATTAATGTTGAATAAACTTATTCAACTTAATTTCATTTTAACCTCTTGAAGTACGAACATACATCAATTTGATTTCATCATTTTAGTCTATTAAAGCCACTTACTATGAATTAATAGTTAAAATGATTCATAGTTAAAATGATTTAGATAGTAAAATTAAGTTGTGAATTAATTTCGTGAACTTTAAAAGTTGAAAATTGATTTTATTGTATAACATTTTTGGGAGAAGTTGAAATTTTAAAGCACCTAGTAGTCACTTTCCAACCAAATTTGACATTATCAATTGTCATACCATAATACTTGGTGAAGGGTGAGAGGTGGTAAATTTGGCTAGAAAATACCTAATAATTGTTGTCAAAGTGTTAATTTTCACTTTCATGAGTTGACCGAATAGCCTAGTGAAAAAGGCTTTTGCTAGTGATCAGAAGGTTCTGGGTTCGAAATTCACCTCATCGCTAATTTACATAAAAAAAAGTGTTAATTTCCACCAAAATTTTAGATGGTGAACCAAATTACAATCGCATACCCGCTAATTCGCTATGAGGGACTAAAATTCAACTTTTAAACTTCTTAAAACCAATTACTTAATCTCACTATCTAAAACCAATAGCTCAACAATTAACCCTCTTCTTTGCGTCATTCCCTAACTTGTAGTACCGTGAAACTATATAATGAAATAACTCGTTCCATGAAAATATTAATTTATATGTTTGACTGTTTGATTGTTTAACTCGAGTTTAATACAATATTTTCGAGATGAGTTTCAAATTTTTTATTTTATGAGCATTAATAAAATTTTGAAATTTGGTTGTTAAGTCGAGTCGAGAAAATAACACGAGTAGTAATCGATAAGAAATCATGAGCGAGTAGTATTTTGTTTTCATAAAATTAAATGATTTCAAACATTTTTACATTTAAATTTTAAATCAACAAAAAAAATTATTTAATGATTTTACATGAAACCATGAGCACGTGGGAGAATGTGCAAAACCTTGTTAGAGAGGGATCGATGTTGATTAAATTAAAGATTTGGAAGGGTTTTTGGACAGAAAATCATATTGTCGATTTGACATTTCATTGGAGAATTATTTTGACGGACCTATCTTTAGATTGTTTTTGCTTCTCCTCATTTTATAACAGTGTTACAAATCATTATGTTTATGAGTCCACTCTTTTTATTTTGACAACTACACAAGGAACATGATATTTACTTTGTAAGTTTTCCTTATCTATTAAAAAAAAAAAAAACTTCATGAGCAAGTACTTTTGAGCAACCAATAAGTATAAAGACTTTCTTCTTCTCCTCCTTTCAAACGGACAACACTATACACACTAGATGAACGTTTACTTTTAATGTGAAATAACTATTTTACATTTTGCTTTCAACTCAACTTCTTCATCTATTACACTTTCAAATAGAAGAAACGTTATTTTGGTGTGTATAACAAATTAGCTTTGAAACGTGAGTTCACCCGCTCCCCATTCCAAATTTTCATCTTTTCTTGAAGTAAATTTTCGTATCAAGCTTAGTTCATCTCTCACATTGTTTCATCATTCCTTAAACATTTAATTGTAACCATCTAGTCATTTGAAAGCTTGAATTCAAGATACGATTAGTTGACTTCATCAATTTTAGGTTCACTTTTGCTTTGAGGTGGTAATATCATGATCCATATGCATGTTGCATGCATGTATAATCCAAGCTAGGTAGAGTATATTGGAGCCTTCGATGATAATATATCCATGAAATGATGTGGTTTTAAGCAGTTTTGATTTAGATTGACTTTCTTTTTAAATGAAATAAATAGTAAATGTATTTCAAAAATTATAAGTGACTCATGTAGAACACACGTTGAAAAAATTGTGATTTTGACTAGTTATAAATTTATTATGAGTTTTGGAAATTACATAGATAAGAAGTACTTTAAATACGAAATCAATATCAACTGTTGTGAAAATTGAAGATATTTAAACTGTATATTTCCTAATATACCGAGAGCATTTCCACCAAATTTTGAAGTGTTTTGGATTCGCTTACTAGTCTAGTGGTTTAAGGCTTATTTTTATTTTGGACCTTGAACTATGATGAAAATTTTAAATTGGACCTTAATACTATCCTAAGCCTCATATTGAACCCTATACTATGGTTTGTCTCATTTTACCCCCTAAATCGGCAAATATATATGATGTAATTTCGTTTTAAAATAAGGGCAAAATCGAAATAGCACATATATTAAACTTTTTGGCATAATTCACTAATAACAAAATTTATTAAATTAAAAATAAATACCAGGCTTATTTTCATTATGGACCCTGAACTATCACCTATGTTTCAAATTGGACCCTGATACTATCATTAGTTATTTGTAAAAGCGCCCCAAAAGTTCGATATATGTGATAATCCGAATTTGCCCTTCTTTTAAAATAAAATTCAATCTAAAATTGACATTTGAGGGGCAAAATGAGACAAAACGTAGTATAGGGGGCAATTTGAGGCTTATGATAGTATCAGAGACCAATTTGAAACTTATGTGATAATTCAGGGTCCAAAATGAAAATAAGCCGTGGTTAAATTATCAAAATGGGAGATACTTTTTTTTTTTTTTTTTGTAAATTAGCGATGATGTGAGTTTCGAACCTAGGACCTTTTTGGTCACTAGCAAGAACCTTTTCCACTAGGCTATTCGTTTAACTCAAAATGGGAGATACTTTTGAGCTCTCTAAAATATAAAGGGTAAATGACCTGAATGATCACCTATGTTTGTGTAGAGGTCCTGGTTGATCACTTTATATTTCTAAATCGATCTCAATTGATATTTTAGATCTAAAATCTATTAATTATCACCTAATTACCTCACGCGACATGCACATGTCATTTTCAGGGGCAAATTAGTCATTTCAGGTCCTTTTATGTTTTTTTGCAAAAAAAAATTGAAAATATAAATAAAATCGATTTAGAAATATAAGTGATCAACAAGAACCCTTTGAAACATAAGTGATCAACCTAAACCCTAACCCAAACATAAGTTCCCCTTATAATGTAAAAAATCAAGACAGATCTATTGTGATTTTAACCAGATTTGTTGTGATATTTTACATTCTAAGGAGAACGTATGTTTGGGTTGGGGTTTCGGTTCATCACTTATGTTTCAAATGATCCTTTTGATCACTTATATTTCTAAATTGGTCTCACAAAAAAATCTTTTAAAATACTTGAAATAACTAAATTGCCCCTGAAAAATAACATGTGCAGGTCACGTGACGTGATTAGGTGATAATTAATAAATTTTAGGTCTAAAATATCAATTGGGATCGATTTATATGACATAAGTAATTAACAGAGAACTTTTAAAGCATAGGTGATCAACCGGGACCCCTACCCAAACATAAGTGAATTACCCAGTCATTTGCCCAAATAAAAGTAAAATCTTCTTAGAAACCTTGAATGTTTGATTGGGACATGTTTCAAACATGGTGATTTATAAAGAAGACTTACTATTTATTTTGATTTATTGATGTTAAGTTAGTTAGAATTGTATTTAAACAGAAAGCAAAATTGTTTTGGCTGCTAAACGATTTTTGGCAGAATAGTTAAACTCAATCCTATTTGAATGATGAAGCAAGGGTGGGGATGGGGTTATTTTTTTCCTATTTTTATATAATATTTTATTTATTTTAAAATAGCCCCAAATATGTTTTACCTATTAAAATTAACCCTAAAGTTTATTGTATGTTAAATTCCTATTTTGTCATTATATTAAATGAAATTATACATATTTTAATATTAAAACTAGATTCAGAGGCACATAATAGAAAATTCATGAACATAGAAAAAAGATCAACATAGTTAAGGTATAACGGGCCAATACAGTAAAACTTCTATAAATTAATAATATTAGGATTGACCAAATTTATTAATTTAAAGAGTTATTAATTTATCGATAAACTAATAATTTATTAATTTAAAGAATTTTTACAGGAGATGAAGAGTTTTGGCATAAGTATATGTAGAGTTTAATGACATGAAGAGTTTAATGATATTACTAGTATATATTCAACGTACTATACATAAGATATTGATATTCTGAATTCAAATAAGTATATTTGGGTACATCCATCCTACAAAAATGTATATAGCTACCTCTTTATGCACTATATTTAACGTACATTACAAAACTTTTGTATATAATGATATAAACTTTATAAGATTATTCAATAATATCTTGAGACAATGATTAATCAATGTGGCTATCATAATAAGATGGACATCAACAATCTAATGAATTATCCGGGTAAAAATGAAGCATGTTCAAAGGTGCATAATATAGAAGAAATTGTGTGTATTTATTATTGACAACAATGTTGATGATGAAGACGAAGATCATACCGTGTCTTTGAAACATGTTACTCGAAAGAAAGCACTTTTGGCGTCTAGAACTCTTCACAATTTTATGTTACATTTCGAAAACACAACACCGGAACTAAATGGATGCAATAAGAAAAATTATAGATGAATTCCAAAGTGATTTGAACTTTAAGAAAAAACAAACTACTATAGAGTCATATTTTAAATAAATTGTAATGATAATATTTTAATTTTAAAAAAATTATTAATTTATAATTTTCATACGACCTTATATTATAACTGAATTTTTTTTTTACAATTATTATCTTATTATTTTATCGATTTTGTTAATTTTCTTAACTATCCAAGTTGGGACCAGACAAATTTATTATGTTAGAGAAATTATTAATTTATAGAAGTTTTACTGTATATTAATACTAGCTCCATTATACATATATACACCAACATCTATCTACTCTCACCTATGAGAAACACAAGAGGAAGGAAGCAGTTAGTGGAAAAGTCTGGGTTCGAAACTCACATCATCGTTAATTTATAAAAAAAAAAAAAAAAAAAAGAGAGGAAGGAAGGAGCCACTAACATGAAACCATACATCATATGTGCATAATTAGGATTTGGTAGAGAAAGCTGCTTGAAGGCTTTCACAATCAACAAAATAGGCAAAACCATAAGCCATGTTCTTCAATGTAGCCTCATGGAGCTCCTTGGATGATGTCGCGGTCGCGTCGGTCGAGAAGAATACTCTGAAACCTCTAACAAATGCCTCTCTTGCTGTTGTTTCACAACATAAATTCGTCATCACCCCGCTCACTATCACCTCCTTAACCCCCATATCCTTTAGCTTCTCCTCCAACTCTGTGCCCCTAAAAGCACTGTATGTGTTCTTCTCCACAACTAAATCATAGTCTTGCCTGCCCATGGCACCTCGGAAACTTAAGATTCAGTATTTGGTAGGAACAGAAAAGCTACAAAGAATAACATTTTCTGGCACAATTAGATTAAAGAGTTGAAGACTGTTACTGTACGTTTGGATCGGGGTAAATCAGAAGAAGTAGAATTTTTAAAATCATCCTAGAGGAAGCCGGGAAGGGAATTACTGGAAATCAAGAAGAATATATTTTTATTGTTGTTTGTGTATCATAAATTATTAGACGATATATTATTGTATGATTATTATAGGTTGGACCTTTGTAATTATTAACCTACTAGGTCTTGCATACGTGTTGTATATATTGTACCAAATTAGTTGATAAACACCAAAAATTATTAAATTCCCCTTAATTTCTCCAGATTCTCCCAAAATAAAGACACCACTAGAGTAATTTTAGTTATTGAGGATAAACAGTCCTAGTCCTAGGTTGAATATTGAATTTGATTAAGTATACCTCTACTAGTTTGTAAGTTATCAACTCTATCGTTAGTACGAATTGAACTAACATGGTATTGGAGATGCCATCAACCAAATATTCATAATGGCCCGTGGACCGTGGACCGTGGACCGTGGTTGTGGGTTATTCGTCCACGACCACCGGTAATCAGTGATTGTGGGCGAATAGCCCACAATCACTGATTATGAGACCGAGCGAGTGAGCGTAGATAGCCTCGCTCGGCCTTGAGTGAGCTGGCTTCCGGTATACCTGGAAACATGTGGCATAATTTGAGCTTGGAAGGTGCCATCAAAGATGAGGTCTCCGTCCCACCACTCGTCCAGCATGCCGTAATCAGCCGGCGACTTGTGGCAGTGGCGCGTGTATATTATCGGAATCGAAGCCTCTCTGCACAGCTCTATGGTGCGCTTTATCTCACTCAACATACCCTCCGCTATTGAGTAAAAGTAGTTTTGCATGTCAATCACTAGTAATACAGAGGTTTTCGGATCCGGATCCCTTTTCCGGGTCTCGAATTTCTTGTATGATGATGAACTCAACATCTTCCTAAGTACCTTGTCGACACTGATGAGCTCCTAAGTTGTCTAAGTTTATCTTCTTCTTTTTATTTGCAGGTTAATAAAGATCAGAGCTGAGATAGCTTGATTCTAGATCATTGTTTTGGATAAGTTAATGAACTATTCGGGGCCTCTTAATAGTAGTGCGACTCAAGCAGCTATCAGATAACTTGATTGTGGAAATATTTTATCTAATTGAATAATTATTCAACTGTTTTTATGTTTTAAACAATTTCTTTTACTCGAGTCTGACTAGTATTTAGTCAGATTTGTGGCCGAGTATAAAGCGGGTATCTTATACAAATGACTTTTTAGCCGTTTGCTCCCGGTACTATCTTCATCTTTTCTATGTGCCTCTGAGCTATTTATCTTTTTTGTATGTGCTTGAACCCATTTTTAACATTAAATTATACATAAATTCAATTAATACAATGGCAAAGAAGTAATAACACAATTATAAAAAATGTAACACACATTTTAAGATGTTTTACCAGAATGTTTCGGTGGTGCAGGAGGTAGGGGTAGGGGTTGGGGGTGGAGGTGGGGGTAGAAGTGTTTGGAGAAGAAAGGGGATAAACATAAAAATTATGTAAATCTTATTTATTAGAAAAAAGTCTCCTCATTTTTAAATTATTTTAAAATGTGTCCTAAAACTCTAATAGTTGTGTTATTTCTTTTTTGGACTTGTATTAAATGAACTTATGTATATTTTAATGATAAGAATGGGTTCAGGGGCACATAGAAATGATAAATAGTTCAGGGTACACATAGAAAATAGAAAAGATAAAGATAGTTTAGGGGCACACGGCTAAAAAACCTATACAAATAAACATGTTACATGTGTAAAATGCTATAAACAAGTCAGGTTTTAATAGATATCGAACTTCATCGAGTTGGGTAATCAACCAGTTATTTCTGCTATGAAACAATAGTGTCCTCACAAATCAGATTTGATGACCATTTGAGTGGTTGACGGAATTGAGGACGATAAGGAGGCTTATTCGATATGGGAAGCCATTGATAAGATGATGGATTGCAGACGGTAACATCGGTTGCTGAATCGAAGGATGATTCAACAACAGCGCATAGTTCTAGCAGAAGACGAGGTCTGGAGAGCTGACACTGAGCGCCCAGATTTAACAATCTTCGTTCGCATGAAGTGGACAGCTGATACAACCACAAACTTCATTCTGACCACAATCCTCTTCAGCCTCGAGCTCCTACTACTTCTCGTTCTTCTGGGAGTAGCCAAGAATGAGAGCTTGTACGTCTGAAGAAAAACATGCCTCTTTCTTGCCCTGTCTACCTTATAACCAACTTTATCAATCGTCTGTGATTGCTGCTCTATATCATGGTACGCTTGGTAACCGTCTTGTAATCTTGAATATCTGTTGTGATTATATTCGTCGAAACTACTACTTTCATTACTTTGTACCAAAGGCTCATAGCCATGGGCCGGATAATGGTCGGGAATCCTTCTTAGCCGCTTGTACATTGAAGCTATTGAAAGTCTTGTCTGAGCTCCTCGGATGCTTCGATGTAAGTAGATGTTTTTTCTTTGTTTGTGTTCCCTGGAATATGAGGTGACAGTTAGGAAAATATCCCAACTCACCAGTATATATAGAGTTGAAGATTGGCATTAAAATACGTAGTAGTTTAATGTGATTCAGATTTGTGTGATTTTACTTCAGTTCCAAGTTTCAATCTCGACGTGTTTTTTCTGCAATTAGCTGAGTTTCTAGAATAAATTAGCATCCTCAAGTTTGATGGCGGCTTTGTTGTGAAAGGCAATTAATCTTTGACGAGGGCCTTTTATGTTCATTTTCAGGCAGAAAACTTCATGTGGAAGCAGTAATGAGTATCATTTTTGTCAATATTGTATGAATACTATGTATGTTTTCGTTTTCTTGAATAACTTGTCCTTCCCGGAAACTCTTATGCAGTGATAAAATCATCATTGTATAATCTAGTTGTTCAATTAATTAATACTCAACTGTGGTGAGTGGTCGCACAAAAAATACTGCAAATAACAATGTCCCGAGTTTGAGTCCTTGTAACATGGTGCCACCGGACCGGTTTTACCGTTTTTTCTCCAAAAAAAGCCGATCCCGAGTTAATTGAATAGCCTAGTGGAAAAGGGTTTTGATAGTGACCAGAAGATCCTGGGTTCGAAACTCACCTCATCGCCAATTTACAAAAAAAAAAAAAAAGCTGATCCGACATAGCGGCTTTAAAAAAAAACCGAATCTGGTCCGAAAACAGATAAAATCGATTTCGGTTAAACCCGCTAGATCGGTTCACGGGCCGGTTTTGGGCTACCTTCTTGGGCCGACTTTTTCCCCTTCTTTTTTTGGGTGTGTCCTTTTTTGGTCGAATTTGTTGATTAATTTTTAATAGATTAATGAATTAGATGTTAATGTGAATTTTGGATTAAACTTGGTAAATTTATAGTAATTCAAATACGTTAATACATAATAAAATAATAAACTAATAGAGAGTAATTTAGAATTCAAATGTGAAATGCTCAAACGAAAAAATAATAGAAACTCTTAATTCTAAAATTCGAAAAAAAACATTATTTTCAATATAAAATATGAAGAATGTAAAAAAAACATTGCATTAACCTTGGACCAGACTGGTTCGAGTTTTTTTACCGGTCTTTGGTTGTGAAAACTGAAACCGGTCCGGTTGGTTTTCTTAGAAAAAACCTAAAAAAAACTACCAGTTTGGCTTAAATGATATTCAATCTTGTTATTTTTAATGACTTAATATTATTTTATTTTAGTGACATTTATTCAATATTTTTTTTTCACATTGATTAATATAAATAATTGAATGGTTATAGTCAACAATTTATTGTAGAAATTTTTCTTAAATGTCTAGTTTAATACATTTAAAAATATAAACATTCGATAAATGTATCGGTAAAACATTGGAAACATTCGATAAAAGTTATTATAAATAATGAATACATATAAATTAGTATGTTCTGCATAGTGTATAGTACCTAAACCCATACCCCTTCCACAACTCCACCACCGCAAAAGCCGGAGCCGTTGACTCCCCTTTTCCGGCAGCTACACATATACAACCTTATAGGTAAACCCTTTTCGTGTCTCTATATGTTTATATGTTAATCTGTTTATTCACAGTTCACATTTTAACTTAATCAATTATGAAGTTGTTTGTGTACTTAATTTCCATTTTTTGTGTTGATCTATTTGTCCATATTTCAACCTAATCAGTAGAAAAGTATAAAAATACGATCTTTATGCTCATGAATGTTGAATTGACCGAGCAAACTTTATTTGTATACCATCAACATTTTATTTGTATACCATCAACGTTGCCCCAATGCCTATGATGAGGGTCCTGCCTAAGCGGGGTTCGGGAAGTCAAATAGTGCGCAGTCTTACCCCTTTGAATACAGGGAAGCTGTTTTCGGACTGACCTAAGAGTGAGTACAGACACCATCATACTCGATAAGAGGCTCCCGATGATATGCTTTCCTTTTTCTGTGCCTGGGATTTGGATAGCATAGCGGAGTTGTATGTTCCAATATATTAGCTATTCTTTTTTGAATTACGGTGGTTTGAGTGTAGGCATTTTGTGGAATCTGTTAGGGCAGGTCGGATATTGAAGTAGCGTGAGCTAGTTTGAGGAGACGGGTTTACAATGAACGGAAGAAATTATGTTTTATCATATATGTTTTTTTCGTGGACTATTTTTGTTTGGAAGGGGAACATTTCCATTTGTGTTGAATTTCCAAACTACTTGTCAGTATCTTGTGTTACTGTAATTTTGTCTTCAGTGATTTTTCTCTGAATTATAACTGGAAGCCTCCTTGAGAGTAGTGTTTATACACCGTAATTTTTGCCGACTATTGGATACTGAAGAAATACTGTAGCAAAATGCCGGTGCTAGCTTCATTTTGGAGTTGTTTGCTGTAGTTTTTGTTTTAATATGTTGGTTTTAATTGTTATGATATGACTTTCAAACTGAAAATATTTTTTGTTTGGTGCAGCTACTGTCTAGAACGATGTTTCTGAAAACCCAACTATCGTGGAATGTTGTCATCTCAGCAAAGAATCTGGACACTAATGGGCTGATGCTTCAGAAGGCCATTATTATTCGTCTCATGAAGAACTTCGCAGAGAAGAAGGCCACAAAAGAGTTGGGCTATTTCATGGCTTTAACTACTATGGATAAGGTAGGCGAAGGAAAAGTGAGGCAAACTACTGGGGATGTACTCTTTCCCGTGCAATTCAGCTGCATCACCTTCAAAGTCTTCAGGGGAGAGATACTGGAGGGTGTTATCCACAAAATTCTGAAGCATGGCGTCTTCTTGAGGAGTGGGCCAATGGAGAATATCTATCTCTCTCACCAAAAGATGGGAGACTATCGCTATATCCCTGGGGAAAATCCTTTCTTCATGAACGACAAGCAGTCAAAGATTGAGAAAGATGTCGTGGTGCGCTGCATGGTGATGGGAGAGAAATACATGGAAGCAACTAAGGAAATCTATACCATTGTGAGCTTAGAGGGTGACTATCTTGGGCCTATTTGGAGATCTTGAGTTATTAGAGTTTCTTGAGTTATTAGAGTTCTTGCCTTTATGTCTGAAGAAAAACATGCCTCTTTCTTGCCCTGTCTATCTTATAACCAACTTTATCAAATGTCTGTGATCACTCATCTAGATCATGTTAGACTTTGTAACCATCTTGTAATTTTGAATATTGGTTGCGATTATAATGAGAATTTTTCTTAGCGGCTTGTTCATTGAAGGTTGTACTGAAGCAAAAGCTATTGGGAGTCTTGTCTGAGCTCTTCAGATGCTGAGATGCAAATAGATGTTTTTTCTTGGTTTGTCTTCCTGGAATATGAAATTTGGCAACTATGAATTGTATATCCCAACCCATATATGAAGTGAGACTTGAAGATTCACATTAAAATAGTTTTATAAGATCAGGATTTGTGTGATTTTACTTCAGGTTTAATCCGAACGTGTTTTTTCTGCAAGTTAGCGAGTTTCTAGAATAAATTAGTCTTTATCTAGGTTTAGTGACGGCTTTGTGGTGCTTAGCTTGCTGTGTGAACTGGAAATCTATGTTGTCAAAGGCAGTTAGGGACTTCTATGTTCATTTTCAGGCAGAAAACTCTATGTGGAAGCAGTAAGTAGCATCCTTGTTAATATGGTTTGAATACTACGTTGGTGTTGGTTTTATTGAATAACTTGTTCTTCCCGGGAAACTCTCATGCAGTCATAAACTTGATCATCGTTGTATAACCCAGCTGTTTAGTTGATACTTACAGAAGCTAACTGTTGTAGCGGGATAATAGTCTCAACGACAAGGTCTCGAGTTCAAGTCTTTTTAATGACAAGAGTTAAACGTAAAAAAGAAACTGTGGCTCTTAAAAATAGCCTACCTTGACATCAATTAGACATGAATAACATACAAACACATATGAATGAAGAAATGAAGTGCAAACCGTGCATGTTCTAAAACATGAGCAAACTCCAGACTGATTTGTCACTGCCTTACGTCACATGTGACTTTCCGACTCAATCCTCCAAATGATATCTATCATCTATGACAAAAAGGACTTGCAATTTGTTTATTGGAACGCACAGAAATGTGCAATTCTCCAGCTTAGGCAGCTAGCTCTCGACTTCAAGTTGTATGCTTCAAGTTGTTTATGTGATTCAAGTAAGCTTCAATAACATTCTCCTGTGAAAGATCAGTAAAATATCCTTTTCCTGCAGTGAAACCTTCTTCTGCAGCTAGCCGCTCAACTTCAAGTTGTACACGGTCACCTCCAACTCTGCTTGGATCCAGCAAGTTACAAGCAACTTCAAATATTCCCTCACCATGAGCAAGTGCCATAGATTGCACAGTGGGGAGGCCACCTCCCCTTCCACTAACCCTCTTAGCAATTTTGCGAACAGCCGATATATCATTTGCAAACACAGGAATATTGTAGTTATCGACCCATCTCGTAGCTCCAATCACTATAACACCTTTCTGTCGAAATGCTTGTCCAGGACCCTCATTTGGTTTCAGTTGTAAAACCTCCGAATTTGGACCACCGACCCACTGGTTCCCATCTGAATTAGGCTTAAAGTAACCGAGTTGTCTTCTTATGGAATCGAGGGACATTCTCTCCTGATGTGCTTCTCCGTACATGAAGGTAGGAACTGCAGGCTATTTTATAACATTAGTATTCTTCATTTTGTGCATGCAATTGGAAAGGAACTTCGTGGCATTAAGTTGTATACACAGTTTTTACTTCACAATATCGAAGCAGACTTCAACTTGAAAAACTAGATAAATCCTGATCTGATATGCAAAAAACATATATCAATCTTTGAAACTGCAAACAACATAAATGATTTGATCACTCAATGAAAATCATGAGCTTACTAATGATAACCTCCGTTGGACTCACCCCAGTATCCCACCATGATCACACAACACATCAACATGCCACAATGTCTACGAAGAGGCTCCCCATAAGCAGGATAACGGGGCATGTAAGTACGCACCCTTCCCCGTGATCACACAAGTGTATATAAATTATACTCCGTATTAAACTACATAACATGATCTTAGGCTAATTTAGACAATGTAGCAGAAAAAATAATCAATATCTGTAACTAAATTTTGAATGGATGAGTTTTCCGTAATCCCAATACGGAGTAATAAACACTCGAACAAACACTAATCAAAATGGTTTCTTTAACAACGAATTAAAGTAACCCAGAAACAAATAATCAATTTAAAATATAAAAATCCAATCTTTAACAAAAACAAAAAACCTTGAAGTTTGGAGCCAACATGAGCAGCTAAAGATTTGGCACAGCCTGCAACATCTTCCAAAGAAGCCCTTCCAAGTGGATGGAAACAAATATGGTCGACAACACCAAGCCTAGGATGGGTCCCACAATGCAATTCAAGATTAATGGTATCCAAAGCAGTTTTGACCATTTCAAAGACTGCATTTTTAAGTGGAGATGGTTCCTCTGCTGCTTCGATTTCGGACACAAGTGTGTAACCAATCCTGTTGTAAGAATCATCTTCGAATTTGTTGATAATTGGTGTCTGAGGGAACAATTTTGCTGCTCTATCGATTGATGCTAAAGCTGACTTGTTTCTGCTTTCTGAAATGTAGAGTTTGCAGCATGCTAAGAGCAGAGGCTTTATCATTTCTTGGTTTGTATTGAATTTTGATGGGTATGTGAAATGTGATTCAATTAGAGACATGGTCAAATATGAGCCTCTGTTTTATCTTGACAAAGAAATGGAATGCTGGAATACGAGGTGTCGTTATTTCAACCATCAATTCAGCTAGAGGTTGCTCTACGCCTTTTTCCTCAAATTATCAAGTTAAAGCACATGACAATATTTGGGTAAATAACATTCGGGTTTCCCAATTTTATGTTAAATGTTAAATGTCAAGTGGATTTCTCCGTTTTTTGTATTACCACGTGTCTTGATGTTATTATAATCTTTAAGTATGTCCTTTAACATAAAATAAGACGTCTTATAGACTATTATACACCTTTTTATTTACATCATGAACTTTTAATTATGTATAAAGAACTAAAATAGTTTCTTTTCATTTAAAAATAATTATATAAAAATATTAAATCTGAGATCTATTTTTTTACTTTTTAATTAATTATTAATAGTAATACGATATACAGAATTAGTTTTAATTCCTAACATTAAATTTCTCAATTTAGCTATAAATATTTTAATTTTGTAATGAAAACAATGACAAAATACGAGGGTATGATGGAGAGAATGTATCAACTACTGTACCAAGTCTCTTTTGAAAGCATCCAACTCTCCCAAAAAAAGCTTTTTTTTTTGTAAGGGTGATATTATCACGTTTTGTAAATTTAATGTGATGATTAAATTTTTTTTGTCATTACATGAATGAATTGATTTAAATTTGCTTATGTGCTTAATTTGGGTCAAGGGGTGATGAGGTTGAGGGATTTGATGAGAGTGAATTGGTGGGTGGCGGTGATGCAATGGGGTGAGGGTGGAGAGGGTTGGGGAAGATGAGGATGACAAAAGAGAGGGGTAATTTTGTCAATTTGTATGTCTTAAGTGTCATTTTTGCCAAAATAGTGTCATGGGTGTTTTAAGTTGATAATTTGGCGATAAAAGTGTCAATTCTAAAAATTTCTCTATATATGCTCACGATCACTTGTTTCGATTTGAATTTTTGACATCTAAGGTCAATGCCATACTGAAACTCGTTCATATAAGTACACACATGAACAAAACGGAAAACAAAAGTTGGTAAAATGCATAATTCATCCATTTAAAAGATACAAGTAGATATACAGTTTGATGGTACATATGTGTTTACACTTTAAAGGTTACAGAAAATTGATCAATAGCTCTATTTAGGCCCCACGGCAGATGCAGAACCACATTTCTAAGAAAACATAAGAAATGCAGAACCAATATGAACAGCAAACGCGAATATAATACGACGACTTTAATTAGACATCAGTGACGAATGCTACTCCGCTTACACTGCTCTATACGTAATCTGTTTCATCATGTCGAACGGAACAGTGCTAAACTTTAAATACGCCTATGTAGAACATATAATTGAGGCTTTCTGATTCAGTAGTAACTGCTTTAGTTTTTTTATAAGTGGAGGATCTGCACATAGGTAGTCTTGGAATTTCTTCCTTAAGGTCTGTAACGATGTCTTGTAATCCTCACTAGGCTTCATGTTAAGTAACTTTGAGAACAAATCTTTCCATAGTTCACCTTTCCAGTATCTGAAAATGGAAAAGAACTTCCATAAAAAGAAATGTCTTCTAAACATTTGAACGAAAAGTCACTGTTGCAACATTGGACTCACCTCTTCAAAGGTAATTTTGGTTGATATTCATAGAAACCATCTGGGGTTTGTCTTTGGTCGATCTCCATGTATTTTCCGTGAAGCATTGTGTGAGCAATAGCACAAAGACCATATGCATCTACCTGCAGCCAGAAATAAGAAATCGATTGTTACATTTAAGTCTACTAGATAATTCAACTTATCTTAAAATGAGACTAGCCTGAAATGTCCAAGGCTTCTTTTCTTGCATTTCAATGCAACGAAATCCAGAGGTTCGACTGTCTCCTATGAACTTTGTTTTGGGAGGGAAGAGACTCAAATCTATTCCTCTCCCCCAGTCAATGAGGCAGAGCCCCTGTGCAACAAAAGTTGTCTGATTTACGACAATGACAAGAAACTTATAACAAATTAATAGACTTTGAAACGCAATATACCTGAGCATTCCAGGGACCAGTTCGGTCTAGGAAACAATCTTCCTCAACTGCCAACTCATCCCTGGTCAATTTTAGCTCACTAGTCAGTCGTGCATACAAAGGTTGAGCTATTAAACAGGTCAGTATATAATTCATAGAAGTCTGTACATGCCAAAATGTTTCGATTTTTATTTATACATGTTCAATATTATCAATGCCAAACTTTTATCCAAAAAATTATTCTACAGTTCTCATTTCCAATTCATTTTACGATGAACCATATGATTTTTAATATCACAGTAAAACCAACTTAACCTTTTGTTAAGGTAAATTGGAATTGGCAAGCCAAGTTTCACGTTTGGAAGTCAGCTGAGCTCATTTGTTACTCGTACAAATTGGTTTGCAGATGAACATGTCCTTTGTGGTGAATTATATTATTTTACCCCATGTCTTATTATATAAAACAATCAGTTGGTGGAAAATGCTTGCAATATAAAAATTAATGGATACATTATTATTTAGTAACACGGCGGAAGGTAACTGGATAACTCCAAGAAACAAGTAAACAGCTTTTGAGTGCTAACATTTGAATGCACCCTTGTCAACTTACCATCCTTAAGTAGTTTCGAGGTCGAAGATTAACTAACTGCTCATATAATATAGTAATGCAAACCAGAAAATCAAACCAAACTGAAAAATTATTCCACTAAGTGAAGGAAACCAAGAATACAAGAAAATTTTTATTTTTATTTCTCCACTTCACTTGATATTAAACCAAACAATATGCTTTTTGAAAATAAGTAATAGTTAAGTAAACAAGGACATGTATGCTTATGGACTCCAACAGCAGTAGTGCTTGAGATGCACTTATTTACCTGGAGTTTCGAAGGAGTAGATTATCAGGTTTGAGGTCTCCATGAATGATATCAGCATCATGCAGAGTCTCCAACATATAGAGCATTTCAATAGTGTAGTACATACACAGAACTTCATCCATAAATGTATGTTTGCATAGATACAGATTGATGGCATCCTAGACACCGAATTGAAAAGAGAATCTCATGAACTGGGATACATAACAAATAACTATAGCACATAAGTAATTTTGAAGCCTACCTGAAGTGTCCCATCTCCTATATATTCAGCAATGATAATGCTATAATCAGTAAAAAGGTGCATTTCATGTGCAAAGCCAAAACTCGTTCTCTGTCACAAATATAAGTAAATCAGAGAAAAGGACATACAGTATGCTAAACACCATAAGAGACTCAACATCAACACATACTTCTGCTTGAGGAATTCTGCGATCAAGCTGACGGTACATATAGAATTCCCAAGGAAATGGCGGCTTTTGTATCTGATAGGAATGTGGAAATCGAGAAATCAGTGCGTCAGGAGCTGAAGCACAACGAACTCATAATGGTGAAAACATATCATAATTACCTTAAGAGCAACAATATTTTCAGAATGACCAATGGCATGTGCCTTAAGTACTTGAGCAAATCCTCCTTGACCAGCACAGCCCTTGATCTGGTACTTATTTCTACCTTCAGGTATCATAAGCGTACAACAAAAAGTTAGCAATGCTGGAACAAGAGTTCAGCACTATATTGATTAGTACCTGATTGCAGTTTGAAGATAATATAAACTGTACAACTAAAAGAAGAAGCATTCATTTACATTAGATTAAGTTAGTCCTTATGACATTAATTACTTCAACCACAGAGTTGTCATGTTTTAAACTTTCATGCAATACTTTGAGAAACCTAATCAGAAATCTGATTCTTGGGAAGTGAATAGCTACACAATATCAAGCATAACAAAACTTCAAATCTTTCTTGGTGTGATGAGCCATTATAAATTTATGATCTCATTGGACATGTCAACACATTTAGGGTGCACCTGAACCCCAAAAGTAGAATAGCTTGTGAAAGAACATATTACCTATGTCAATTTCTTTGTTTCTACCAGATTTATGTAAAGATGACAAAGTTACTTTCCCGGGATAAGGTTTATTGATCTGGAAGTAGCCCTACATTAAGAGTGACAATGCCAAATAACATATTATGAATCAAAATACCAATTAAACATTCTGAATATTAGAATAAAGGTGAATAGCACATCTTACATCATACTTGATCATATCAGGTTTTAGCTTTTCCAAAAGGCTTTTGGTGGTAGACACCATCCACGGGTTGACAAATTCATTATTGTCTTTCGACTCCATCTTCAGCAGAGAGAAATGCATAAGTACTTACAATAAAATTATGTCAAGATTAACTGTTGGAAAGCTATAATCAATGTATAAGCAAATTTATATTTGAAGTTGGACTCTAGTCATGTCATACAGTATACAATATACGAGAGTAAGATGGATGGCATTACAACACCTAAAGAATTGAATAAGTACCAAGTGAAGTAAGTCATCTCTACGGTTTTACTACAGTATTTTGATCTCTATAGATCACTAACAAAAAAAGAATTGTTGAGTTCAGCTATCCATCGTTTATGATAATATTACAAATTAGCATTTATGCAACATTTTCTTATATCTTTTGTTGTAAAACGGAATTTCTTCAATCTATTGTTTCATTGCCTATTCATTATCAGAATATCCATGCCAATGTTATGAGTATGTATCGAAGGATAACCTGTCCTACCTCGTACCATAAAAACCACCTCATATGCTTTTAATATATTCAATATAGAACGGGTCATCCTTAAAGTAGTTCAACACATACCTTCTTTACTGATGCTGAATTCAGTCTATCCGAACACCTCTCGAGGAACAACACTTGCGCCTTCTTTAGCCTGGCAAGAGGCTGAGCTTTCCTATAATCGCCATAACACAGATTATACTTCGATTTGAATAAACAAAGAACAACAAAGAATTATATCGAATAGAGCTTAATTTAGTGACCTTGAAATTCCTAAGTGATAAACCATAAAAGCATCGATTAAGTTGTCCTTCATCTCCAGAAAGAGCGCATACGATTCATACAAATAGGAACTAAATAAACAAATCTTAAATCGCATCATTTCCTTAAAAAGGCCTTGGTAATCAGAGCAAGTATCCATCTGCAATTGTAATGAGATGAACATAGTCAACGGAATCCCAATAAACTCACATAATTCCAACAAATAATCAACATATACATACATATAGAAACCAGACTTTGAGAAATCTGGCATCGTTTTTGTAACGATTGTCGCCTTTGAAGGTGTCGATGCACTCGAATGCTGCTTCGGAGACATCTAACCCATCCGAGATCGCTTTTGCAATTGAGCTTCAAAATGAGAAAATAATGTGAAATTAGTTACTAATAGTATGCATAAATTGTTGATTGAATTTGTAAAATTGGAAAAGTCTTACTGGAGGAAAGGTAAGAGAGGGTCTTGGTGGCTCAAAGAGGCGTTGACCGTCATGCTGCCGGAGATTTCGGATTCGGCAACCATGTCGCTTCAGCTTGCTTCTTTCGGAATTTCAAAACTCATAGTAGGCGGCAAATCAGATTTCTATTTTGCGTTTTATTTATTTTTCAAATACATGAGAAAATAAATTAGGCTTTTTTGCATTCAGACTTTTTCAACATTTTTGGACTTCAAAATAGGGCAAGTTAGTTATATTAAAAATATGGTTTTTTTAACGGTAAAATCGAGACAAGTTCAGGTGTCAGTCCAAAAAAATACATTTTCAATGCCAATAATCGAGATAAGACTGTATGAATCGATAATCACTAGGTCAAGCTATTAGATAGAGTATATCATAATTGTCAAAGTAAAAAGTGTTAGATGGGGTTCACATTATTAAATATGAGAGCGGTTCAGGACGTTTCATTTTTGTCTTGTGCCTATCAACTCAG
Organism: Echium plantagineum; assembly: GCA_003412495.2. Lineage (NCBI taxonomy): Eukaryota > Viridiplantae > Streptophyta > Magnoliopsida > Boraginales > Boraginaceae > Echium > Echium plantagineum. The sequence continues at coordinate 19,567,781 of CM016567.1, read as the reverse complement.
TTTAGGTGAATTCTTGTACTTTTAATATCTATATAGAAGTCATTAATAGTTATATTAATCTTGTTATTTGAACATTTAAGATGGTCAAATAACATAATACTGTATTAGATAATGAATAGGTACGGAGTAGGCTATAATTAAATTTATTTCTCATATTAGTAATACTTCAATTGAAAATGAAACGTAAGTAGCACAGTCAATCCTTGTGCGAATTACTAATATTTTATTTAGTTAATATCGTTTAATCAAAAAATATGGGCACAGTATTTTTTTGTTAATGATTTACGTTAAACCAATAACAAATACAAGTAGTTTATATATTTAATTGATATATATATTTTTAAATAAAGTTAAAATAATTATATATAAGAATAATTTTAAATTTATCTCATATAAAATAAGTTAGTTATTAAAGTGAAAAATATAACTATCAACTCAATATGAATAAAGTGAAAAAAAGGAGAGAATGACACGTGGCTTTTGTAGGCCTTTAGAGCACTCACATCAGCACCCCTAAAAGTTAAAATAAGGGATGAAAAAACTAAAAGTGGTTAAAATGTTGCTTTTTTAGCTTCCCTATACTAGGTTGGACGCCCAAAAAATTATTCACACAGGTTGTTCACTCCTCAAACTTATACTCTCCTTATTCGCAAGTTATTTTGTTTTCTCCTCCCGCTTTTTCTCTTTTTTCATTATTATAAAAAATAAATAGAAAAGAATTAAATATTTTTCATTATATATAAATATAAATTAAAAATATCTTTCATGCAACATCCATATATAATATATTATTTTATATTTTTTAAAATTTAGTTTTATATTAAACTGTTTATACGATATGTGAAATATTTATTTTGTAAATTTGAAGTGAATAATAGGTAAGCTGCTAAAGTATCCATATAAAACGTAAACCTCAAAAATATAAAAAGTGATGGTTGAGAGTGTAATTTAGGAAAAAATTGGGGAAATTGATGTGAGTGCTCTTAGTCATTATATATAGTATAGATTATAAAAGGGGTTGCGTAGCTCGAAAAATGGCCAATAGACCAACTAAGACGAATTATAAAAGATGAGTGATGTCACCGCCCATTAACTCTAATTAATATGATGAAAACACTAAATTTACAAAACAAAATCATCCTTTTCGAAGAAAAAAATGCAATTTGCACCCCCAAAATTGACGTCCAGGGTCCACCTATGAGGACTAAGTCAATTTTTGGTAAAGTATGGGGTGGGCTTGTGCAAATATTAAAAGAGAAAAGTCTTTTTATCACAAGTCAAGGTGATCACTGTGTTTGTCTTAAAGAAACGCGGTCGCATATTTTTATTGCTTCACATATACACACTCACATTTAACAATTACCAAAACCTGTAATCTTTTTCTTTCGTTTTTCTTTGTAGATTTGTAAGAATTCATAAATATCTTGATCAATCATGACAGGAGGAAGAGAAATCTTGCATAAAATGAAGGTAAGTTGTACTATCTTCTTTTCTTTTGTTATTTACTTGCTTATAATACTTCTTATTTACGAAATAAGTAAAAATCAATCGCATTATTAACTTTCTCTATTTTGAGATTAGCTTGGGTGGGTCTTTTGAGATTTTAATGAATGTAGCTTGAGTGAAACTAGAAGGGAAGTAAACAGATCAGGTTGGAACGCAAAGAGACCGAAAAGAGATCAGTTTTGATTAGCCAGATTCGATTTTATAGGCTGTTGTACTATACAACTACCCGACCCCTGCTTAGGTCGGAGCATCTTAAAACCCATTGCGAGTTTGCGACACGCTGAGTTGCTGAGTAAATCGTTTTCGAGACAAGTATGTCACGGTTTTACTTCAGCTTATCACATTTTAATGAAAAAGTTAATAATCGAGGCAAAAATGACGTGTTGCTTCGACTGTGTTGTGCTATAGGATCATAATTTTCTAAGTTAGTGTGGTTTAGTTTTGTTGCTCATCTCAAATGAAGGTTCTAAATGACACAAGAGGAAGTGGCACATATCTGTTGTCACAGAATGATCATTTCTTATAAATTAAACGATCAATGCGTAGAGTTTTAAGATTAATCGAATGTTGTTATGAGGTTTGTTCCAGCTATATTTAAGCATCTTTTTTGCTTGAAGTTAATCTTTTGAGATGGTACAATTGACTGTACAAGTTGATCATCTATTAATAATCATAATCGCGTAATAACTCTTGTTATCAAGATACTGGTTTCATTTTCGATAGACTTGTGTTACCCATCCTTCGTATCTTGTCTCTTTAACTGGTTGCAGTTTCAACTGTGTCGTTCCTATAATCTTTAGAAAGTGTTTGATTTTATCGTATTTGTTATTTGAGCAGCGTAATCGTTTCTTTATAATGTGTATATTGTTTAACTTCACTTAAGAGGATTATGATTTGGCATGATGAACAAGTTAGTAGACTTTCTGTTTTTGATTTCTGTTAAGTACTTCCCAGGAAAAGGCATGCTTCTCTGCATCCTCAACTGATACTGGAAAAGGTAAAAGCAGGTTGTCGAAGCACATAACTCATGGCTTTCACCTAGTGAAGGGAAAATCAAATCATGCAATGGAGGATTATTTGGTTTCCGAGTTCAAGCGACAGGATGACAATGAGTTGGGTCTATTTGCAATATTCGATGGGCATTCGGGTCATGATGTTGCCGGTTATTTACAGAAGCACTTATTCAGCAACATCATGAAAGAGGTAGAGTGCCATTAAGATTCAGAATTTTAGACTAGAATGAACTCCGTTGCACCACATTATTTACTCGAAACATTTTCTGAAGTTATTGGTAATCGACTAATCGTTTATGATCGTGTCCAAATGCTAATCTCTATAATATCACTTCAAGCAGCCTGACTTTTGGACTGATACTGAGACTGCAATCAAGAGAGCATATCGAACAACTGATAACAATATACTTGAACAATCTGTTCACTTGGGGAAAGGAGGGTCCACTGCAGTCACTGCAATTCTTATCAATGGTCAGAAGCTTTTGGTTGCAAATTTAGGAGATTCTCGAGCTGTAATAAGCAAAAGAGGTGTGGCTGAGCAGCTATCTGTTGATCACGAGCCGAGCAAGGAGAAGAAGACTATTGAAAGCAAGGGCGGTTTTGTTTCAAATCTTCCAGGTGATCACGAGCCGAGCAAGGAGAACAATCTATTCATTCAGTTTTGCTATTTGTGAAGCATAGCTAGTCGTTATCTGACAACCTAGCAATTAAAACCAACTTCTCACATTTCAGCTACGCTCCACAGCTCATGATTTATTGTTCTTTTACAGGTGATGTCCCTCGAGTTGATGGACAGCTGGCCGTGGCTCGAGCATTTGGTGACAAGAGCTTAAAGATACATCTTAGTTCAGAACCTGATGTTGCAATAGAGAGTATCGATGATGGCGTAGATTTGATCATTTTGGCAAGCGATGGTCTGTGGAAGGTGGGTTGTTTTTACAATCTTGAAATTCCTTTTGTGTTTAATTGCTATTGAGTTGAGGTTTCTGGCTTTTCTTTAATCAATTGAAGTGTTACATAAAGAGATAGAACAAACCCTAGCAGTACACAAAAATAACCACAAAGAGTGAGCTATTTGAGAGAAGTTGAGCCTTGTTCTGCAAAGTTCGGCTCATTCAACAGTTAAATGAGTCGAGCTCATTCTACAACACTAGGTAGAAGAACTAATCGTCGCTCTTGTTCCATCAGACAACTCTGAAGTTCCTTTGTCCTTAAAGATCTTATCTGTTATTTCAATTCTGATGTTTTGCACCAACTTCTGATAGTATAATTTCATTCAGGTGATGTCGAATCAAGAAGCAGTCGATGCCATAAAAAACATAAAGGATGCACAGGCAGCAGCAAAACATCTTACAGAAGAAGCTCTCTCTAGGAAAAGCAAGGATGATATATCTTGCATAGTTGTAAGGTTTCACTAATCACAATGAGCTTTAGAAGTGAGAAAGATGAAAATTATGTTTCTGGGGAACGAACAAACAACGATTCTAGTTATTGTGTGTATTGAAACAACCCAAATGCCTGCCAATATATTGGGATCCTGCAGTTGTTATTTTAATGTTTACCAATTCACGTATTTTCAAGAAGCTAGAGATGAGTTTATGTACATCTCAATTAATAAAAACAATCCAATCTCAAGAAAAGCTAAACTTCGCAATTGACCTGATTAATACAACTAAAGATGAGCTTAAGGAGCATAAACTCTACCTTATCCAAATGGTTTCGGAGTAAAGATCAGTGTGACTGTAAGATAAGATAACAATGATATGTAATTACTAAAAAAGAAAGAACGATGTGATACATAATCACAGCCAGAGTTGCAAAAAAGATGGAATTCCATTCTGAATAATTGTGGATTGAGAATCATAAAGATATCAGTGTCTCTCAGCGGTGTTACACAAAACTAACAAAAAATCTCCAGTGGTAAATGGAGTACTAAGAAAAGAACCCATTCATCTATATTCTATACGGTTCCATAAATGATTCGATCGTTTTGGGTCCTAATGTATGCAACAAGTTTTGAACCAGTCACGACAGTATTGTAGAAACTGCACAAGTACATAGATCTCTCTGCTAACTGGCAAGTTTAAAAGCATCAATAAATAGACCATAAGTAAATCCCATTTTGAAGTTGTTCAAGAGGGCAAGAGGGAATGTCACTTTTGGCCTGCTGTAATAGAACCTAGTCACATACTCCGTTATAAGAACACACAACACAGCCGCAATTACATCATTGACCCCTAAAGCTCCAAACGACAATGATATAGTTTGCGCCACATAAAACCCACCAAGCAGGGATATACCTCCAAAAAGTGCTCTTCGAGAAGGACTTCTGAAGTAATTTCTTGAAATTTCTGGCACTAACCTTATGATGTCAACCAGACGTCGAGGCCCCTCATTGTCTTGCAGAGCAAGGATTACTGAAAAGCTTGATGCTCTTGAAATGGATGCTCGATTTCTGGGCATTCCAACAGAAAGATTGCATCTTGGAATAAAACTACCTTCTAATAGTACCGCAGAGGATAAGGTAATAGAATGTGCCATCAAATATATTACTCTAATGACTAAATTTCACCATCTGCATCCTGGATGATAGTAACAAGCTTGTTAATATTACAAACAATGACTTGATCGCATCAAGTCGAATTCTTTCCGAACAGCAACCCGTTAATCAACTAATGCATCACCATAATAATGAAGCCTTAAATGAGTACGAACGAAGGAAGCATCGAAAACATAATTAGTGGCTTACCTAACACATTTAGTCAAAGCTACATTTAAACATACAACTTGCACACAATCTATGAACTAATTAGTACCACTTATACAGAATAAGCAGATTTTAGCCTCAGTTGTTAGACAGAATTTACATTCATCCATAACAATTCTCCATCCCCACATCCATAACAAAAGAATTCAACCTCCATTCTAATAAGACTGTCCAGTTTGATATTAGTGAACAAAATTAAACAACTTTGTAGCTTTAATTGACACATTAATTCGATTCGAATCAAAATCATATTGCTAACATTAAATTATGTTAAAATTAGTAGCATTGGATTTTCAGCAAATAGTAGATATGAAAAGTAGTTGAACTGAACAATCCAAATTGAAAAGTGGACAATCATTTTGGGATTAGACAAATGGAAATAGCAGGAACTATGATAATGGATTAATGGATTGAGTTTAACATAAACAGAAAGAAAAGAAGAGGAGTACCTTAATTAAGCATAATAAAGGTAAAGCCCATTTTTAGTTCCGCATCTCGTGAAGGTCGATGTCGACAAAGAGCAATTTGAAGAAATGACCTTAAATATTCGTTTGTTGGTTTGTTGACCCTCAATCTAATTATTCTACACTCATAATTGTAATATTTTCTCGATCATTTCAATTTTATCGGATGTCCCAAAAAAATAAAATGAGTCTCTAAACTCAGAAGTGAAAGAAATCATTTCATCTACAAGTAGTAATCAAATTGACATATGACCAAACCACGTCGCTGTTGCTATATATTCTCACCTGTCAACAACTATATATCATCGTTCGGGTATCCATGTGTGACATGATATGAGAGTTTAGAGTTGTAAATAAGTCGAGCTGAATTTGAGCTACACAAAATTTAGATCCACGTTTTCTTTTAATTTGGTTTTCATTAAATTTGTCAATTAAAATGTGCGTTTCACATTTTGACAAAACCTAACAACCAGTAACTTAATTTCTTCCAATAACTTTGAAGTTATAGAATAAGCGTGTACTAAGAACATTGGCCTTCTTCATATATTGTTGTTTTGGTAAAACGAAAATTGAAAAAAATACACTTCTTAATAATCGAATAGTTCAATGTGAGCTATCATCACTATTTTTGTCTTATTGTCACTTTTAACAATCGATATTATACAAGTAAGAAAATCCTACATTATTGGGAAGAGGAAACTACACTACAACGGGATAAAAATATCTGTAAATATTTAAACCCTCCCAAAAGGAGGCATGAGCCGATAACCACTAGGTCAAGCTAGTTGGTTGAGCTATCACCACTTGATACAGGGGGAAAGGGTTGGAATTATTACAATATCGACCATAAAAAGAAGCACCATATATCTTTAAAAACATTGCATAGTTATGATAATAACATCAAGATATAAATACTAATGCAAATATCACTCAATTCCTCGTTCATCTAACAGAATCTCAGATTATAATATTACAGAGGGAAAGCAAATGACCAAATGATAAGGCTAGAAAGAAAGAAATCAACTACACTAGTTGGCCAAACACAGATTTTGATAATTCTAATATGAACTACACACTTGATAGCCAAAACAATCCCTTGTTCAGTCACCCATGATCTGTGTAGGCAATCCAAATGTAAATGACACTTCTCCCGCTCAGCGGACAACGTAATTCTCCTTTAACAAAATGAAGTACATTCTCATCTACCCAGAGCAACATCCAGATTTTTTCACTGCCGAAACATCATCTTTCGAGCCAACATTGATCGTCTGCCCCTTGGGCAATGCTCCAGGGTCTTCACCAAGTTCCAGTGCTCTCTTACTGACAACGCGGTGTATTTGACTAAGCACCTCCGTGAAAGCATTCTCAACATTTAATGACTCCAAAGCAGAGGTTTCCATGAAGATGAGGTTTTCTTGTTCACAAAACGATTGAGCATCTTCTTGCGTAACAGCTCGCAGATGGCGTAAATCGGCTTTATTTCCAACCAGCATAATCACAATGTTGTTATCTGTATGATCCCTCAACTCCTTTAACCACCTCTCCACATTTTCAAATGTCACATGACGTGTAACATCATAAACTAGTAATGCACCAACAGCCCCTCGATAGTAGGCACTTGTAATAGCTCGGTATCTATAGCAAATAGATAATGCAATTACAATCTAAAAAATCTTTTGAAGATACTTATGTGTGCAGAAGAAGAAAACAATGAACACCTAATTTCTGAACAAAACCTTAAGGAGCTAAAAATGAATAATCATTTATGGTAATGGTTTCACATTAATGCACTTCTTGAATTATGAAACCAAATCTATTAAGAATTATTTATACACCTCTAGTAACTAAGTTGGATGTTCAAGACATTACGATATTACATGAACACACAAACACGGCATCATATGCACACATTTACTAATTAGTTTACAATCATCAAAATGGATTATGAAAATCAGATGCCAAACGTGACTCTTTCTGCCCTAACCAATATAAACTATATATCATTTCCATCAAACGTTTCATCATTACAAAAAAAAATACGATACCGTAACCCTAATCCAAACATTTGATCAGACATCTAGATTTTAGATGTTAAAAACCTTAGACTGCTATTAGATTATTACAACACAAACTAGTTATCATATGTCCATTGTATAGATATAGGTGCCTAAGCATAATTCTTTCTTTCCCTGGAACAATATTTCAGAGGAACCATTCATTATGTCTTTCAACACTGCATCATTACGACTACTATCACATTGCAATGAAACTGCATTGTAACCATGTGCCCTACAGCGATAAATAACCTTACGTCGTACCAATCATTCCACAAAAAGAGGATGTTTTTCAGCCACCAAATTGCGATTAAGCAACTAAAGCATCAATCTTTACAACAAATATGCATCAAGAACCAATCTTTATTACATGTCAAAGCTGCCAACATAAATATATATTGAGGCAACATAGTACAACATATTAAAGCTACCAACATGGGTATATCTCGAGGCAGGCACATGTTGCAATAAACAATCAAAGCATCAATCTTTGCAACAATCAAGCATGAAGAACGAATGTTTAATAAAAATGAAAGCTACCAACATGAATATATAATAAAAAAAATGAAGCACATTTTCAGATCTAATGAATGAATGCAAAACAATTGGTAAAATGGTGTACCTTTCTTGGCCAGCCGTGTCCCAGATCTGAGCTTTGACGACTTTATCATCGACGCGAATAGAGCGGGTGGCGAATTCAACGCCAATGGTGGATTTAGATTCCAAACTGAACTCATTTTTGGTGAATCTTGACAATAAATTGGATTTTCCAACACCAGAATCACCAATCAAGACAACTTTGAAAAGGTAATCATAATCATCGTCTGTTCTATAAGCTCCCATTCAGCGTCTATATAGCTCAAAATAGAGAAAAAATGGAAGATGTGGGAAAATGGGAAATGTCAAAAAACTCTGAATCTCGAGATTTTGTTATTTGGAAATCAAGATGGAGGGAGGGAGGAGAGGTCGTTGGGCACTAAAAAGAGACGTGCGTTGATTATCTTGGTATATAAGACTTGTTAATTCTTTTTTTTTTTCCTACAAATTTGAATTTTGTACAACTCTTAAATAATGGCTACAATGGTCGTATTTTGTATGATAATACAGTATATGTTATCGTCCGACCGATTTTGTTTGAATCAAATTTATTTTACATTACTTCAATTTTAATTTATTATTCAAGACTTTTAATCTAAAGTAACGGGTTTGGGCTTCTTTCTAAGAGGTTTCTGATAGGTTCATGTTCCTGAGACGAATCTTTGTTTTCGAAATTGTCTTTGTAGCCTTCAACATTCACTTTGTGAGATTTTTAGGAAGCAAAGTTTATCGTTCGATAAAAGAAAATATGTAATAAACTTTAAAATTTTGTAATTTTAAAAAAGTAGCCATATAATAATTTTAAGACACATATTTTAATTTTACTTTTAAAATTAGCTTACATACAAAAATAAACTGTATATATAGTTTGAAGTTGTTTTTAAAGATTACATTCAAATGAAATATTGTTTCCTCACTTTTTTGGATAAATTTTGTAGATAAACTCTAAACTCATACCTTTATTTAAATCTAAGAATGCACAATATTCTTCCATAAAATTGATAATATTTGATCACATCTTTTTTAAATTGTTCTTTATAAAAACAATTGGAAATTCTACGCGTATTTATTGATAAGGAGCCATAGGCCCATAGCCCATAGAAGAACACCTAAAACATGTGACCATATTATTCGTTGCACCAGATCATTTGAAACTCATTCTATTATTAGTGACAAAAAAATTTTGGATTCGAAACTCATCTCATCGTTAATTTATAAAAAGAAGAAAAAAACAAACATTTTTTTATAATTACAAAAAGGAAAAAAACTGTATCTAACCCTGCACCGCCTACACTAAATGGTACGCTACGGTATACCATTTGAGCCTAGCACTTAGCAGTACACCATGCCCCGAAACAGAGGGCTCGACCGAATAGGAGCCTACTATCACTTAGTGGCCCGGTCCAGCCCGGTTTTGTTAGCTACCCTAAGCCCGTCGAACTAATGAGAATGGTCGCCCTGGTCGACACTTGAGAAGCCCGGGCCCGTCCGTTTAATTAGAGTAATGAATATCTTGGAGGGCTTGTGTAATGTGTCCTATCTATTGATTGCACCACATCTTTTATTGTAGTAAAGATTTATGCTGTTCAACCGAATTACTCCGTAATCCGTATGATGTTTTTCGAATTTTGAAGATATTACTCCCTTCGACATTTTTAGTTGACTTTTTAGGATTTTTTAGTTGACATTTTATAATTCTAGTATAATAATGTAACGAAGTTTCCTCTTAAAACCTATTTAATGTATTTAAAGTAAAATATTTATATATGAATGTAATTATTAATTATTCATTAATTATGGTTAATGTATTATTATTATTTTTTAATTAATGTAAGAACAATAATTAGAAGTGAAAAAAAGTTGAGAGAGTATTAGTTAGTTATAAGCAATGATTGATAATTATCATAGCTCATGCTTTGCAATTATATACTCATGTCATATACAAAGATACAAGTGTCATGCATATAACTAATTAACAACATCTTTAAAATAAACTATCAACTAACTTAAATTGAATGAAAGGACTATATAAATATGCAGAACCTGCAAAGATATGGGTATACTGCCTACTGCTTTAGTGCTCTTGATTGAATGAATTGAAGGGAGAATATTTAAGGAGCTTATCTGGATGTGTGGACCTACTCATAACATATTTATGGGCATTTATTGTACTAAAAAATAGTAAATTTTTCAGTAGTAGTATATTTTAGGCTTAATTTCATCTCGGAACTTTCAGAACTTTTTAAATAGACACCTGACGACCTTTTTATCCCAAGTAGACATCTGGATCAAAAAATTGGCACATAATCTTTTGTTTTTCACAATTTTCTTAATTTCTCTTTTTTTTTTTAGATGGAGGGCAAATTAGTAAAATTACAATTAAAAATTAACTCAAGTACTATTAATCTAACCCAACCTCAACCCAATCTCCATTTAACCCCACCCATTAATATCTAATTCAAAACAATCCCACATTGTGAAAAACGAAATTAGCTAAAACAACTACCAAAATCGAACCCCTTTTTACTGAGAAAAAATTGAAAGAAAATCTAAAAATTAAATAGAAAAAAATTGAAAAGAAATGAAAAGAAAAATAAATAAATGATTGAAAAAAAAAATGAAAAAAGGAGCTATATGAGATCAAACAAAGTTTTAAAATTGCATAATCACCTCCAAATTGTCTTAAAATCACAAAACACCCCAAATTAACATAAGTGTTAAATTAGGGACCAAATGCGCACCTGCTAGCCACTTACAGAGACTATTTATACATCTGTATGACTTTGCTTATTAAGACCACAGTGCAATAATAACCCATTTACCAAGATCAATCATCAATTCCCTGTTAATATTACTTACCATCTATATATATATACCAAATAAAGTTTCTAAATGATCCCACTATAGGCTATCTCCTAAGAGATCAGAAGTGTCAAAAAGCCATATGATGAAGCCATGAACTCAATGTCGTACGTACGTTCAATGGAGATTATAAGTGCCTTACTAGCTAATCGACAAATTGTAAATGAAAGAATTTAATTGGTTAATTACTACCTCCGTCCGTAAGTGATTGATACATTTTAACTTTCATGGTTAACAAAACACGATTTAAAACGTAAATATCTCTTATTCTACATGCGCAAAAATTATAAAAAGTTAATATTTCAAAAATATATAATGAGACGAATCTAACAAGATCTCACATGACTATATTATTTCTTATCGTTTTATAAGAATTCTTAATCAAACTTTTTAAAATTTAACCACAAAAGTTTGAGTCATCAAAGCCTTTCTAACCGAATTGGATGATCGTAGGGTTTGACCCCTGCTTGATTCCGGCCTAAGAGCTACCTTCACCCGCTAACGTGAGCTCAAGATATCTTCCAAACTGTTAGGAGGTGCTCCGGATGTTGTTCTCCCGATGTAAAATCAGTTGAAACGTACCAATCTTTTATTATATTGATGAAATCTTGAAAGAAATGGATTAGGGAAAGGAAGGGATTTATGCCCTACATGTGCCCATAGATTGAAGACAAGAAAAAGAGAAGCTTTTCTAAACAACACTTCACATGGCTTCGCATGCATATATGAATATATGTATCTTGTGTGTTACGTACGTAGCTTCTCTCTAATAACTCACTTGACCATTTTTAATTACACCCTCCGTCGTCGTCCTTTTGAGTTGATGTTCTCACATTTTCTTTTATCTTAAAATAATAGTAATTATTATGACATTAAAAATTGTAATTAATATTTCAATGAATTCTTTGACTATTTTTTCTTTGAAAATTAGCAATCAATAAGTAAGAATATAATTCTAAATAATTGTACTTTTATATTTTTATTGTGTTTTTTTACTATTTTTTTAATTTATATACAAATAATTAGAATGATAATTAAAAAAGGACAGGAGTATTATGAAATATTGATCAACAAATATTATTTACTTCATGTGGTAGTTAGGTTATTCATGTCTTTAGGATACGTTTCCAAATACTACGTACTATGAGTCATGCATGTTTGCATACACATTCTCAAATGATTCCCTTTCGAATAAGTGAAATTTGAGATTCTTCTTTATTAGCAACATAATTATGATAGCTAGTGACATCTATATATTAAGTATATATATGTCAAATCTTAAATCATCACACCACAAATTTACTTCGATACATGCATAACTCATCAACTGACGATAAAGAATTAAAGTATTAATACATTCTCAAATGATTCCCGCCCTTTCTAATAAATGGAATTTAAGTATTTTATATATATTCTTTTTCTTTATTAACGATATAACTCAACCGATAAAGTGTTAGAGTACTAAATACTTCCTACGATTTAAGAAGCTAACTTTGTATCAAAATCATTAAAAGTGAAACTCTAACTAGTTTCATATCGAAAAAGTTGAGACACATCATGAGTCCCTTTCTATATTCAGGACTGGAAACCGTTAGAATTACGGTTTGATTGAAGTGTCAATTTGACATTTATGATCAACTAATTAATTTTAGAAACATAATACCGTTTTATGCATAAATACATTGATGAGGAGAGCATGTGGTCTGACTGGTCTAGTAAATAATGGATTCAGTAGTATTTAACCAATAAAAAAGTCGAATTCCCAACCAGCTGTAGCTAGCTAGCTATAGCTATTTCTATGTGACCCCACCCACTGCCTCCAATCACGTGTAATATAATCACATAGAATGTTATCCAATTAATGTCGACTATTCAATACATAAAAGATCGTTTTAATTAGGACATGTTTGTTAAATCTAAGTCTGATTATAAATGAATGAACACTGAATGTCTAAAATTGAATTATAACTGAAAATTAAATACTGATATATTTAATTGTTTGATAATAATTTAAAGAAAAAAACTGAAATCAAATTGTATTGACAACTTGACCGCCCCTACTTTAGTTCATTTATGCATAAACAAAATATATAACAAATAATATCACACGAGTTAAATAAATTATAAATATTATTAATTTAAAAGTAAATAGTATAAATATAATTAGTATGATTAAAAAATAATAGTAATAATAATAATTAATAATAATAATGATACTAATAATCATAATAATAACAACAACAATAATAAAAATAATGAGTATAACAAGAATAACAACAATAAAAATAATGAGTATAACAAGAATAACAACAATAAAAATAATAGAACTACTACTTTACTAATAATAATAATAGTAATGAGAGTAATAATAATATAAATAACAATACTAATATTAATAATAATAATTATAACAATATTAATATTAATAAAAATAAGAATGAAATTTGTAATAATAAAAAAATAATAATGATCAAACAATAATATATAGTAATGATATAACTTCTTCCTGCTCCTGAACTGCGATGAATTAGTCAATTTGCCCCTGAAGTTTTAAATCAGTCAACTTTCCCCCTAAACTACCCGAACTTGTCATTTTGCAAATTTTCTTGTTAAAGATGACAAATTTAAAGTTGTAGTGAATGACAAAATAAAAATTTAACATATAATAGACATTTAATTCAATTTTAAGAAAATAAAATACGTTAGGGTTCTTTAAAAGAATAAAATTATCGAAAAGAAAAAAATCCTTTCCCCCCTCCATTTCTATCGTCCCCAACCCCCCGTCCCCTGTTAAGGAATACGTGATCCTTAAAAGGGGGGAGGATAAGGATTACTACTATTTTTCCTTTCTCTCAGATTTTAAGACAACAATGATAATTGAGAAAATTAAGGACAACACTATTAATCAAAACAATAAATATGCTGAATAATATTGCAATAAATAGATAAACAATAAATAATATTGAAAAGTAATTAGTGTGCAAGGGGTAGAAAATGCTCAGTGATTTTAGCGAGCTTCGCTTCCCTTACTGCTCGACCTTCGGCTTTCCAACCTCGAGATTTCGATAATAATGATTACCATAATAATGGAGATGGCTTCAAAAATGCCTAACAAGCAATCAACGATCTTCTAGTTAACCCTAACTAGAAACCCAAAGCAAAGCTTCAGGATTTCAAATCCTATTAATAACTATATTGGGAACCCAAGGAATAATTACGAGGATTCCGATAAACTAGGTAATGTAGATATGATTACTAAAAGCAAGCAGTGAAAACACAATTCAATCTCTCTTAACGTGTGAATGAAAGTGCTAGAAAATGTTTGTATTTTGCTAGAAAAGGCTCTTGAAATTCGTGTGTAAAAGTTGTATTGAAAGTACAAAGATGCGGTTTTTATAATAGCTGAAAACCCTATGATCGGACCTTGGTCGGTACTTTGCCAAGCCATGATCACGGTCCGATATGGTCTAACGGTAAAAAAGATATAATGTTGGTACTTGGGTCGGCGGTTGGTCAAGTACCGACCACGTCCCGAACACCCTTACGAGGCTCATCGAGACTTGAGTCAGTAGATGATAATTACCGGTTAAGTCCCGAAATCTGCTCCGAGGCATTTCAGAACTTAGAACTGGAAATAAATAAGACATTTGGCCCACTCTATATATGTACTTTTGTAGGGGAGTAACGTTAATTTTGTATACTATTTGTTGATATTTATTAATTACGATGTTCAATTTTAATAGTTTATTATATAATTATTTAATGTAATTTTTATTATTATTTAGTTAAATTGGTGGTTCGTTTCGGTTAGTGGCAGTTTATTAAAATGGAAACCAAAAAATTGAACCATTCATACATAATTCAAAAAGCCAAAACAAAAACCGAATTAAAATATTTTAAAGCTACCATATCAGTTAGGTTTGAATTGTTTAGGAGGTTTGACAGTTTACATGCACAATCCTATCTATAGGCAATTCAATGGTAAGTGGGGTCCATGTTGAAAAACAATCCTTCTATTCTTTAAAATGGTTGTTCTAATCATTTAATTATCCGGTTAAGTTTTGTTTTCCCAAATATTTTTTGTTTTTTTCAAGATCCATAAAATAGAGTCAAAGTTTGTATAATTTTGATACAGATTTGTTTTTGAGATGTGGTGATGTAGATGATAGAGAATATAAAAAATATTTTAATCGGGTAGCTGTTATGACGATGGTATGCATTTATGTGTTAAATTTAGAAAGAAAATGTGAATAATATGATGTGGCAAGAAAAATCCTGCTAAATTTGCCTACTTGCTCTATTAGAGAATGAAAAATGGACTACTTGCTCCATGGGCAACACTATACACACTGCAATACTGGTTTTTTAAGAGTGAAATTATCACTTTGCTCCTATAATTTTGCCCTCAACTCGAATTTTTCCAGTTATTATATTTCTTCATAAGGGGCATAATAGTCATTTCACTTCAAAACACAACACTATTCTGGTGTATGTATAGTAACTCGGTTGTCGTATCTAATAAAATTTCAATTGTCTCCTTGCTGCACTCTATCTAATAGAAATGGGTAAGAAATCGTGTACTATTTGATGCGTCATGAAAATCTATATGAACTCATCCCGTTTGGATAGCAATTCGGGTCACAAGTCTGCATAAGCCCAGAGACAAGTTATATATCTCTAGAAACTACATACGAAGAGCTTTACATCTATATCAGGATCAAGTCAATCGGATAGCTATCAGGGAAATATGAACTCACAAAGATGAAGACTTGAGATGGTCAATTAACTAAATGGTATAAGGTAAAGGCCTAATTCTATTTAGGTATATATCCCACATTGCTAATAATATAAAGGACCCGCCCTTGGGGCATAGCTCAACTAGTAATGAACTAGAGTGCAAAGTGTCAAGCAGCCTCGCCTCTTCATGCAACCCAGGTTTGATTTCCACTGGGAGCGAACCTTGTGTTTCGAAGTGGTTAACGGGCAAGCTCAAGTACCATGATCAGGTGAGGCAGATCCTGCGATAACCTTCTACATCATACCCAGGGCAGAGAGCTGTTAGGGCCCTTAGTTTGAAGGTCTTAAACTTTTTTATAAAGGAGATCACCGTCTTTACCCTATAACATAGCCTTAAGGTACAATGTATGGTTTGCAACCTAATTTTCTCCTTTTACATGCCTATCATACATTATACTAATGTTGGACGTCGGAGTATAATTTGGGAGAGGGCGGTGCGCCCCTCCTTTATTTTACATGTTTTCTTTGAACTAAACAAGCTCTGAAGGAAGAAGGTTCGACGGGTAGCTAGTCACATATTTATGTTTCACCACTATTCACCCGCCAAAGTTACTTTTGCAATCTACATGACGACCCATTTAAAGAAGTCTTTCTTATAAAATTATACTCCTACATACCAAACATAGCCCTAAAGATAGAAGTAGGGGATGATTGATAAGGAACAAAAGTATATATAATTAAGTAATACTCTAAATTGTTGGTGGCTGAGCTTCATCTTATATATATATATCAACAGACATTGCATGTATATGTTATTAAATCTTTTGCAGAGTTACACACATATATTAGCCTCATTACATATAGACTTGATGCATTTCCATTTTCAAAATTCAAGAAGCTAAGCTAAGTTGTCATCAATTTTTCATCAACTACAATTTAATAGATGGCTCAGTTACCTCCAAAAGCACCAACTATGGCTCCAAACAACCACCAAAGATACTCCTCCATGGATCAATCCTTTCCCAGCAAGAACAACAACTCCTCATGGGTGGACGAGTTCCTCGAGTTCTCGTCTTCGAAACGGGGTTGTCACCGGAGATCCATAAGTGATTCCGTGGCGTTTCTTGAAATAACGCCACCCGAAGATGCATCAGCAGCCGCGGATTTCGAACAGCTTATGTCTATCTTCATCACCGACGATATTGGCGCCAATAGCTTGTCTTGTTCTAATCCATCATCGCCGTCTGATCATAATAATAATAGTAGGAGTAGTATCAATTGCAATGAAGATAATATTAATGGTGATGATGTTGAGCGGCAGATAATGTTGAACAGACAACTAAAGACTGAACCTAATGAGGAGGAGGAGGAGGAGGAAGATGGCTCATGCAAATCATCAGAAGCTCATCAACACCAACTTGCTGCTTACCAGGATATAATTAACTCTGACGACACTAAAATTGTTGACCCAAAACGAATCAAGAGGTACGCATATTACATCTACTATACATATTATTGTGTCCATGGGCACCGGGCACTCGTCAAACGATAAAGATAAAGAGCTTGGGGTGAATAGTATCACGTCTTGCCTCCTCTACACCGTATTGATTCGAGTCTCCTATGAGACAGAATCTGGTGCGGAAGTGGTTAACGGGCAACCTCAAATTCCCGGACCATCTGATACACATTCCGTGATTTATCTCCTCACGACTCCCCAAGACAAGGGACGACGTGACCTTTAAGATTGGTTATAACCTTTTCTTTTAATTATTGCATTCATGAGATAACGATCATCTTTAATTGAACTCATTAGTTATATTTAAATTTAAAGTTGTTATATACGACAGGATATTGGCAAATAGGCAATCAGCACAAAGGTCAAGAATCAGGAAATTGCATTACATATCAGAGTTAGAACGCAGTGTGACTTCACTTCAGGTATTATTATTATTATTATTATCTCATCAATAATTTTATGATTTTTTCTTTTTAATCACACTAGTGTTTGATTTTGGTTGAATTTTGTTGATAATGAAGAGTGAGGTATCGGTACTTTCACCAAGAGTAGCATACTTGGACCAACAACGTATGCTTCTTACTCTAGATAATGGCATCCTCAAACAAAGAATGGCCGCTCTCGCTCAAGATAAAATTTTCAAAGATGGTAAAATTACATTCCTCGATTTATAATCTGTTGCGTAAGAACGATTAAAGTTTTTTATGTAAGAAAATATATTAATTACATCTTTTGTTGTCATTGTGAGGTTGTCACGTTGTTTGTCACCAATTTCACTAGTCCGAATGTCTGATTATATAAAATTAGAGTGTAGAAGCAGGCACGTTACCAGTTACGTGTTGACTCCCTTGAGTATCATGCTTTGTAGTTGATTATTAGATTTCTTGTATCTTTCACATATGCTCGAATCTTTGGTAAAGTATATCAAATCATTTTCCATATTACAATTCAATTATTGAACCACTCGTCAAAAAATATTACTAGTGCAACTTAAAACTATTAAAAAACGTTAGCGATGAATTACCGATGGCTGAGTAGTCTACTGGTCTCTGGCTTGAGCTTTCCGAAGGACTCGGGTCCAACTCTTGACGGAAACATTTTCTTTCATATGCTAATGAAGTGAGCTAAAAACGTGCAGCTCATCAAGAAGCATTGAAAAGGGAAATAGAGAGATTGAGACAAGTTTACTACCAACAAAACATGAAGAAGATGGAAAGTGATAATTCAAACACAAAATCACAATCAGCTTCACCTATGGATACTAATTGCCCTCTGGAGATGGAGCAACTTGCCAACTGATTATTATTACAACTACAACAAATATATCAAACTAAGTTAGTGTTGGATTCATTTTAGGAATGTGTGAAGTTATATGTTCTGTTAGTGATTGATTCATGATTTTTCTTCCTTTTGGAATTTGTTGTGTGGGGCCTGTCCAGTTCTTGTTTGATGCAGCTTGTGGTTCATGTTGTAATTGTTTATTTGTAATTTATCTTTCAACTTTCAAGTAAAGAAAAGCTAGTTGAGAATTGTACATATATTTTCTTGTCTTCTTGTCAATGGTGGTAAGCATATACAAAGGAATCATGAACAACTATCTAGTCTTCAGAAAAATTGCAATCAATAGTTGATGTATAGGGCGAGTGAGTTCAATAATCTTTCGTCTCATTTACTCTGCATCAAGTATATACTACTCGAGGGGTAAAAAAAGAAGAAGTCTATATTTGAGTACATATTTAGCAAGGCATTATAAGGAGAATTTGGGCAGCTTGACACCTTTTAAAGTGTTTTTTTTTTAATTTGGAGCACCCATCACGTTTTTTTGCAAAGAAATAGTATTCTCCTCTAATAAAATAACTATCTTACCCTTAATGAAATTCACCTTCTTCCTCTTTATCTTCTCTAAACCCTACCTCCACACCACACCACACCACCCTGCTCCAAACCAGACACCACTATGCCACAGCCGCAGCCCGCAGCTCACCATTAACGCCACAATTGCCTCATCTCAAGTAGGGACGTGGCGGTGGGGGTGATTTTCGAGCAGGGGTTGGGGGCAGTTTCCAGTAGGGGTATGGCAGTGTGAGTGATTTTCGAGCAGGGTGAGGGGGTTGGGGGCAGTTTGGAGGAAGCTGGTGGTGGGTGGGGGGTAGGGTTTAAAGAAGATGAAGAGGAAGAAAGGTGAATTTCATTAAGGGTAAAATAATCACTTCATTAGGGGAGGGTGTTACTCATTCGCAAAAAATGTGATGGATGCTCCAAATTAGAAAAAAAACTTCAAAAGGTGCCAATCTGCCCAAATTCTCCCGCTATAAGACCGAACTTTACCCATCTCCTTTTATGTTTTAATAAAGCATCATATCATGCGATGGGGTAGAAACCATGGTAAGTCATTCAAGAAATATAATTATGCGATTTATCTCCTTCGTGACAGTTTCAGGCTTTTAGAAGTGGTGTCTGTTATTATACATACATGATTAAATTGTCCGAATATTTACTACAATGTGAATAAAGAATGGAGAAGCAAGTTGTAAAGGCCGCTTTCTTGTAAAGAGACCAAAGAAATGAAGATGGTCCTGAAGGATAATGAATTGCACATGTGTGTTGGCTAATTGAGGAAGGAATAAGTTTGTTCCCTCGTGAAGACAGCTTTAGATCACGTGTGGGGTTTCGGCCTTTCTGCCTACTTTTTCCTTCTTCCACATGTGCCTTCATTCATTCCCTAATTTACAACCAACTCATTAACTAATTTATGTTCTCAGACTTTTATTCAAGCTACATAACATCATCAATTCATCACATAAACTGTGTGAAAAAACGTTCGTTTTACCCCGCCCACGCCACACCCACGCCCAATATGGTCATTTTAGAACTTTAGGGAATATATGTTATAATATAGTGCAAGCGATATGAGCACCTGAATTCATAGGCTGCATATGTCTCTAGATGCTTGAAGCAGTTTCGCTACTTGGCAGATAGAACTTGCAACTAGTTGACAGAACCATCTGCTGTATAATTCCCTCCCTTGCTGTGAAATACTCCAAGGGTCATTCTGAAAAGGAATGAACTAATGCTCCACTACCACTTCTCCCTCTCCCTTCATTTTTCATATTCCTTCGAGTAACTGCATAGTTTTAGGATTCACACTATTAACCGTTGTCAGACATCATTGAAAACGTCTTCCTTCCTTCCGGCAGCTTTATCCTTGTTCTGCTCCATGGTTCTTCCTCCCCAAACTCCACCAACAGCCTCTGACGAAAATTTGCATTCCTCTTACTTACCATTCTACTTTTTAATCCTCGTCCTTGTAATAAGTGCTCATGATCTCACACTCCATAACAATGAAGTACCTGGGGCTTCTATCTCCCTTTAATCCCAATGCAATGCAACTACTAAACAATAACGATTGGACCTTATCATTGGAAGAGAAGAGCTCCATTTTGAATCTGATTCTGTAACTGTATTGTACATTTGTACTGGAAAAAGAACACATGTTTCTTTATAATCTTCTTAACTATGAAAATCTTGCTTAATTATTTTACCACTCCACTTGTTGACAATGGCGCTCCACTTTTGGTGTAAGAGCTGATCCAAAATAACAAAAGGATGGAGTATCATATTCAAGTACTGTAGTGAAAAAATCATTACCCCGAACCTTTCCTCTGAATATACTCAGTTGGCAAGACATAAACTATTCATATGTCCACATAATAGTGCTTCTTACCAAGCACAAGTCAGACAACCATAGGCACTCTTATATGTTCAACATAATCTGATGCATCACCGTTACTTGTTATGAAGCAATGGCCAGATTCTCAGCAACACCTTGTCTTTTAAAACCCTTGAGGAAACTGCGCCAGATCATCTCATTTGGTGGAAATGGCATCTGAGAGATAAATTGTTCAGCTTTGTCGAGATGCCCATATCTTGCAAGGAGGTCAACAGCAATATGATAGTGATCCATCTCAGGTTCAATCCCATATGTTGATTTCATATGCTTGAATAATATCATAGCCTCTTCTACCAATCCAACATGTCTGCAAGCAGAAAGTATAGCTGTGAAAGCAACCTTATCTGGCTTAAACCCTTCTTTCTCCATCTCACTGAACTTTTGCAGTGCTTCATGTGCATGCCCATGCAACCCAAGTGATGAAATAATAGAAGTCCACGAAACAACATTCCTGTTCATCATTTCATTAAAAATCTTGACAGAACTCTGGAGGCAACCACATTTCCCGTACATATCTATCATGACATTGCAGGCAAACGTATCACACCGGTTGAAATTGTATTTTATTGCAAGCCCATGAAGAGAACTACCCAAAGCAAGGTTACAAAGCTGTGCACAAACACTGTAGAGGCTGACATATGTGTAATTATCAGGGTGGACATAAGATTTCTGCATGTGATTAAAAAGTTCAAAAGCCTCTTCATAATCCCCATTACGTGAACATGCAGTAATCAAAATGTTCCAAGATATGATGTCAGGTTCTTGTAATTGAGAAAATAGTTCTTGAGTTTTATGGAACTCTCCACCTCTGTTATAAACCCCAGCTATGACATTTAATATAGCAACAGAATGTGGCGTACCATCAGAAGCTGCAAATTTCAAGGCATCAGACAACAAACCATTTCGCGCGTATGAGGCTACAATGGCACTTACTATGAATTCATTTTCACAGTGACCAAATCTGATAATCAAAGAATGGAGTTGCTGCAGCTCCAACAGTAAACATGAATTTAACACAGTAGAGAAAGAAAATTCAGTTGGAAGATGACCCAATTGCATAGCTTCCTTCAACAGAGATAAAGAAACCAATTGCTCGTCTTGTGAATAACCTTGCATCAAAGTATTCCAGGAAACCATATTTTTCTCCAAAATTTCATCAAAACATCCCTCAGCAGTTGCTAATCTGTGAATCTTAACATAAAAATTAACTAGAGCAGAACCAACAAACACATTTGATTGAAGACCTCTCTTCATAATCTTCGAATGAATATATTCTCCATACAACAAATTCTGCATTCTGGTACAAGAACTAATCACACTCACAAAGGTCGAATCATTAGGCAAAACAGAATTACATAAACACATCCTTAAGAATATTTCAATTGCTGTTTCTGATGCATCACCATTTGCTGCTGCTGCAATAATAGTATTCCATGATACAATATCCTTACAAGGAATTGCCTCAAACAATTTTAAAGTTGCAACCACACCCGAGCAATTTGCATACATATTGAGCAAACAATTAGCAACTGAAACTACATTGTCTAATCCACATTTCATGGCGACTACATGCACTTGTTCCCCACACTGAAGATAAAATTCCTCTCTAAAACCAGACACAATGCCTATAAGAGTTGATTCTGACAATCTTATACTATATCGCATTACCTCTCGAAACATAAAGAAGGAATCTTGAGCAGAACCATATTGACCAAACAACGATATGATGCTATTCCATGTAATTGAACTCTTTATGGGCATTAGATAAAAAACACTTTCAGCTTCATTTAACAATCGATTCCTCCCAAAAAAACTCAACAACGCAGTCCCTGCAAAAGCATCCCTATAAAGCAAACCGTTCTTAACAATCAACGCTTGCAACTGAAGACCATGTAATGTTTCCAGCTCATTACAAGATAACAATGCACCAAACGTGAACTGTGTAGGGTTCAGCCCGGAATCTCTCATCTCAGAAAACAACTTCAACGCATTCTCGACATGCCCGTCATGGGTGAACGCACTGATCATAATGTTATATGATACTGCATTTCGTTGAGGCATAATACCAAACAGTTGGTAGGCCATACGAATGTCGTCGAAATATAGGTACCTTGAGATTGTGTTGTTCTGAAGAAATATATTGGGCTGTACAGGGTTTGAGCCCAATGTGGTAGTGATTGCATGGAGGGACTTGGTTGCAGCAAGAGATTTGATCCATGAAAGATCTTGAAGAAGTTGATACAATCTTAGCTGTTTGATGTTTTGGTTAAGAGGATTAAGACCTTTATGGGCTCCAAACGTATATTCAATCAGACTTTTCATGCATAAATGTGTGGTTTGTGAATTAACTAACTAGAAATATAATGGGAAGCGAAATCGGTTCACATTCGGGTACTCGAGCTGATCGTTGCCTTGGCAGACTCGGTTAACTAATTGACAGTTCATTAGAAGGTTCACATTCAAGTCCTCTCCAATATTCAAGGTTCACATTCGAGTACATTCAGGTACTCGAGCTGATTGTTGCTTTGGTGGACTCGGTTAACTAATTGACAACTATTCGTGATATGATTTGCGATCCAAAACCTACTCGCACCTACCTACTCATATTCGTAGATCTATATGTTATTGCGTCAACATGAAATTTATTTACGTTCCTAAATCATTAGCAAGACAGTGCAATAACCGTTAAAAGTTAAATTTATTTATATAGTAGTTAACACGTCCATAATGTACGTCTTGCATTACAAAGGACTCGCAACAGAAACCATCTATCAAAATGCCTCCGATAGCTTATTAAAAAGCTTCAAAACAAGTATCTGCTATCAGGCAACTCATGAAAACATAGCGTTAACCCCTTCATTGCTGAGAGCTATGCTTCCTGTTTGACTCATCTTCATCATCATGCTTCAGCCCTGCCCCAGTGATCATCACTTTCGTCGTCTGTCCAATTTCGTAAATTGTTTCTCCAATTGCATTCAAGACTACTCCTGTTACTCCTCTACTTCCATGTCCTTCACTCCCTTTTCCATGTTCTTTAGTTGCAATTTCAGCAGGCTTCGCTATAGTATCAGCGGATTCATGCAACATTCCCCCTGCCTCATTCATCGTCGTTTCCGTCACATCCTGAACCAGTTCCCCTACCTGGTATGGTGTTTGGCTCGGCTTCTTCGTTTTCATAGTCTCGCTGATTCTTTCCCCTTCCTCTCCTGGAGAATGCAGTCCCTCCCCCTAACATCATCAACCAAATATGTCAAGATACGAATTATCGGTAACATTCGAGGGAGGGGAGCCAAGGGATGGTAAAATGTAAGAAGTATGAGACAAATATAACGTTGTTGGACGATTGTCATTTTGCTTCCCAACCCCTCACCTCAAACTTGAAATCAATCAGAGGCTTAAATCTTAAAATCTGGTTTGAGAAATGTAGCTTTACCTTTTGCCCTGTAATCACCAAGAGGATATAAAATCCTAAATCAATAGTCTTTAAGCTCAATTTAGCAATGTCTACTAGATTGGTATGTTAGATTTAGTTACCTTCGATTCGGATGCTTTTTTGGCTTCTGCTTCTCTTTGAGCTTCCTCTTTCTTTCTAGCTGCATACTCCGCAGCACTCTCTTCAGTCGACACCACAACATCCTTCGCCGCAGTGATTTTGTCGCCTGCAAAGTGCGCAGCCTTCTGCCCTGCTCCAGCGACCACATCCTTCGCCTGCACTGCTTTCTCTCCAGCAAAGCCCGCCACGCCAGAAGCTACATTCGCCACAGCTTTTGTAGCCTCAGCGGTCTTCTCTAATGTGTAATGCGCCGCACCCCAACCGGCTACCTTAGCTGTATCCTTCACAGTACCAGCCACTTTACCTACATACCCTGTGGCACCCTTCCCACTCTCCACCGTCACATCTTTCGCAGCACCAGCTTTCTCTTGAACATAGCTAGCCGCAGTCACCCCAGTATCTGCTGCAACATCCTTCGCTGCCACGGCCTTCTCCGCCACATAATATTTCGTCCCCACAGCCTTTTCCGCCACATAATCTTTTGCCCCCACAGCCTTCTCCGCCACATAATCTTTAGTCCCCACGGCCTTCTCCGCCACATAATCCTTCGTCTTTTGGGCTGCCGGGACTACAGTATCCTTGGTAGTCTGATACCCCTGTTGGCCTTTCTCGGCCACGTAATCCTTAGTCTTCTGCGCGGTATCCTTGGTAGCCTGATAGCCCTGTTGGCCTTTCTCAGCCACGTAATCCTTAGTCTTTTGCGCGGCCGGGACTACAGTATCTTTGGTAGTTTGATAACCCTGTTGGCCTTTTTCAGCTACCAACCGAGTCCCCGACTGCATCCCTTGTTTAACAGCTTCCGCAGTTTCCCCCCCTTTCTGTTTCACATATTTCGTTGTATCGCCAAGACCTTGACTTGCCGATTGCTTCGCCTTTTCGTACTTCTCCTCAGCTGCCCTGATCGTGTCCATCGAGTTCTGTTGCGCTGTTTGTCTATGCTTTGAGATCTCCTCAAGAGAAAGACCCTGTTTTTCTTCACTTTTTTTCCCATGAAATTCTCGACTTCTTTCATGACCATGTTCTTTTTCACCCCTTTGTTCTCCTCCATGCACTTCAAATTTCACTCCTCCAGGTTTCTCTAAGAAACCTTCCTCTTCTTTCTGCCTACTAACTTGGTTTTCTCCAGCTGTGCTTGAGAATTCGATACCTCCAACTCTGACAACATGATCTTGAAATTGAGGGGTAGGTAATTCATGGCGCACTTCTGTTACTGTTGTTCTCTGGGTACCCCCACCCCCAACCCCACCCCCCTCATGGTCCTGTTTGACTTTTTCAGCCAAAGACTCGAAATGGCTAGCCATTTTGGGGACCCTATCTTTCTCTACTGCAATTGTTCTTTCCTCTGTAACATTATCTCTTCTCAATTGCTCTGAGGAAGCCATTTTATCTTAAAGATGCAAATAAAGAGTTGTCTGAAATATGTAAAGTTGTCTGAAATGTGAAGATTTGTGTAGTGTAATGTGTATATATGTTTGAGGTGATGTAAGAGGAGGGTGGAGGAGGTTTTTAAAAGAGAATTTGGAGGGGTTTGTATGGATGATCATGAAGATTGACATTAAGGGTGAAGGTATTGTTGCATGCAACGTGTAGTTTCATGGGAGGACTTCACTTTGATGGATATGCTGACACGTATTATTATTAATCATCGAAATCACCACGTATCATCAAGAAACCTGCTTAGTCATCATCGAGCTCAAGGACATGGTGGCAGCAATCTTTGCTTGCAATATAGGAAATGCGTGTTCTAGATAGCTCAACTCGGAAAAATCCAAAGTACAAAGCAGTCTCATTCTTTCATACAATACATATTTAATTTTTAGTGAGAATTAATTTTGTGTATAAAAAAATTTGAGATTCTAATCCACTAATCAATTAAGACATATGCCACATCGATCTTTAATATTATACTCAATTACTCATGAGAGAAAAATATCAGGACCCTTTATTTCAGGATTCAATTCTTTGTTTTTAATAAAAAATGCCTAAACAATTACGTACTGCGATACTGCACTGTTTTATCAAAGAATTGAACAGGAAAAGCCAGATGTATATACAGTAATATTTTCAATGCATTGGGAATGGTCTAATGAAACTCATGCACGACTCAACTCTCAAATTGTCTTGAAACTATATGTATTTTTTCTCATGGTATATATTTTTTTCGATTTTTTATTATCATTAGTCACTTTCATCTAAATTGAAAAGAAGAAAAAAATGGTAACAATATAAAATATAAATTAATTAAAGCTTAATTATTGAATACTTCATAATTATTTATTTTCAACTTTCTTATGTAAATAAGGATATTAAAAAGTGATGTATTGTGCTTTTAATTTATATAAAAAGATAATTATATTAGATATTCTTGAAATGGTAAATGGTGGAACCATCATCCATATTTATATGATATTTCCAGATAATCACGTATGTTTCAAATGGTTTCGGTCAATCACTCATATGATAAAATATGTCTTAGTAGGTTAAAGTTACTGTTAAGTTAATGCCATATTTAACATGTGGTTAGCACGTGATTAGCAGGGAAGGATAACACAGTCTTTCAACTTCATTAATTTTGACTTATGTCTTTACCTAACTTTTAAAGCAACCAAACCCCACCATTTTGGAAATACAAGTCTCAATTTTGCCCAAAAATTCCCAAAATCACCAACACCCACATTGAATCGTGAGATTACGCTGAAATTGAGAAAACGTAAAAGAAAAATCCAAGAAAAATTCTTTGAGAGAATAACACAATCAACGTTGGCTTCTTCTTAAGGAGTTTTTGCAGGAATTTTATGGCCGGTGGGGATTTGATATGTGTATGAATATTATTAATTTAGTGGAGAAATAAGGATCAAGAAAGAAACTATTGGAGCTCGAACCCTAACAATATAAAACTATGTAGGACTTGAAGAACATGGCACGAGTTGTATGAATTAAGAGTAATTTTATTTTGTGTAATTTTGGACTTGTAAACCGTAATTCTATTTTGAAATGTTAATTTGGAAAGTAATATGTATTATTATACATTAATATTTCATATTTAATTTGGATGTTGTATTTTAAATTTTAGAATAAAAAAATAGAAGGGTTACCATATTTCGGTTCAGACTGAACGTGCTGCCAATCCAAACCAAATCGAACTAAACCTTTTGTCTAACAAATCCCCGCAAACTCGAACACATGAAACCGAGGTTCACAATTTTGGTCCGCATCAAATCTAACCTTTAATCATATGCTGATCGAACTCAAACGTGTCTACGTTCCGAATAGTGCGATCCATTTACAGGCTTGCTTGCAAGTTTTGTTGACTTTAAGCGCCAAAATAAACTTACGAAGTATAGTTTTAATTTTATTGTCGGCCGTTGACCCCTACTATTGGGCCATTCTACAATATATAGAAATAGATATCTTATGAATAATTATAAAAGTGGAGCCATAACTTTTGGTATTTGCTGTAGCATCAAGTTTTAGCAATATTATGTCCATCAAGGTTCTCAAAGGAGCTCCCATTCTGAATCTGGCAAAACATCAACATTTTGCTCCATTCCATCCAGCTCTGATGAATGAGCACTATGTTGTGCAGCAAGGTTCCTATATTCCTGCTTCCTTCTTGATTTAATTCTCAAAGGGAACGCTTCCTGAATCTTCTTCTACACGAGTAAAGTACATATTTCAAATATAGTCTATCAGCTCAAGTAGTGTTGTGTTGAAAGAATGTAGAGGGAGTAGTAACCTTGTATGATTTAGGTTTTCCTTTCTTCTGAGTGTCAACTTGGAGCTCATTGCCTTCAACTAATACACATGTATTTGCAAACTCTGATTCATAAAACCGCTCGATGATTTCTAGCTCAATGTTATTGCTGGATGCATCTATCTTATTAGAATCGTCTGATCTTCCTATAAAAAGATCAGAATATGCAGAATATCAAGACAATAATTCAGGAAGAAAGAAATAATATGAGGTGCATGCCGGTTTCACATACAAACGAAATGTATACCGTTCACGTAGATCTATCCTTCAATATTCAAGCTAGGAGGGCTATGTTGGTTATCTGATTTTGTCTTATAACTTCTAACAAAAAATAACTAAAGATCTAACCTTGAACTTGCTATAAAACTGAATTTATGGGCTATCGTCAAATCAATTAAACGGATCCATGACCTAAGCGACTACAATTATGTATAATTGATGATGCTAATTCTCTAGCCAACAAAGTGCTAAAGGAAAAAGTAACTGTCTCAAGTTATTCATACCTTCATAGAAGATAACAGCCTCATCTGATACAGATCCACATATTGCATTAGTGTCTGATTTCAGGGGTGCATGTTTTTGACAGTCGAAATCTGTATCTGCTCCAAAAGAATCTAGTAAACAATAAGTGAAAAGAACATGTAGGAGAAAATAAATGAAATGTGGCTATTAGTTCGTTACCAGAAGTGTCTGGTGAAATAGCAAGGGTTTGCTCTTTGATACCACTAGATAAGTTTACATCCGTAACAAGTGAAGTAACTTGTGATGTAGACATGCAAGCACTATTATCCACAGAACGAGCTTCCTTAAAATCACATACTCCATCTGGAGTCGAACATGTCTCGCTTTCCTTGCTTGGTTGGGCAAATGAAGTAGCTTCACTAAGAATTTCTAAACCAGGATTAGTTTCCTTGGACATCCTACAAGGCATGTCAATCTTAAAGTTCCCTTTCCTGTTGACAGAATGACGCCTGTATAATCCTGCACCTCTATTGTTCCCAGAATATGAGTTAGAGAAAACTCTAATTCCAATATCACCTTTTGCATGATCAATTGCATGCTCTAGTTTAGAAACAGCTTCTTTATGGTCAGCATTTATGTCTGCAACCACTTTATAGTCTTCGTACTTTTTTTTTAGATTTTCCAGATCTTGTTTCATAATTAGTCTTGGCTTCTTAATGACATCAGTACGAGAATAAGGATTTAGAGGCAGATCACCAGCAGCAACTTCCACAGGATCAACATAATCTGGAGGGAGAATATCTTGCATGACATTTGAATAGAATTTCTTAACACTTGAACCAACATTCTGCACCTGATTCTCCAGATATTTGACGGTATCCTATTAATGTAAAGTTTGAAGTATTTATAAGGAGTTCTAGTCTGAATAAATAATGGTCAATCCCTTGCTTCTTAATCCAACACATCTATATAGACACAGAGGCCTTCTCCTTGGTAAGAAAAAAGATGCTTATTTACTAGACTACAACACATCAAAAATGCAGAAAAGATCAATAATGCGTAATACAATAGCTGGTAACTGGTTCATAAGTCATAACAACATAATCTTAAAAGTAAATACAAAATTACATGCCCTGTGACCAATCACCTAAAAGGTCCAGACGGTGAATTGCATGCAAAAAAAGGAACATTATTTGAATCATTGTAAAGGATCACCCATCAGCTTATATACTTTTACGAGGAACCACAAACAAATTAAGGTGTTAAATACTTCATACGAACTTATCCTCTTCTAATAGAACCTCCACGTGTGCTAGAGATCATGTGTGCTTGGAGAAGCTAACTTAACCAGAGAAGAACGATAAATTAAGTCATGAGAATCCTACGCTGAAAAACAACATTAATTTAAGTCTTCTCTAAGTATCATCATAACTAACATAAGCTTGCCCTCAAGGGTGGCCAAGTTGGTGAAGTAGGTGAGCTTGCGCAAGGCCATGAGTTTGATTTCCCCTACCAACACTTTCTTAGCCGAGCCTGTCACACAAGGTTTGCCTAGTGTGGTTTACTAGGTTAGTGTGGTTTGCAGACTATTGCATCAGCCCGACCGCCCGAGGTCTACCCAGTGCGCACTCGACGAGTAGCGGTTGCGGTACCCCCATTACAAGAGAATCAACATAGGCTCACAGCAAACAATGAAGTGAGGAAGACAGTAGGGGCATCTCACCTGGTACATAACTTCATCCACCTCTACACACATAGCTTCAAATTTCTGGTATATGTTTCCAGCCCAAGCTAAACCATTGAGATCCATAATAGAAACTCCTTCACTTTTCCCCTCCTATGCTTCTGCAAATCAAACAGAAAAAAAAGGAGAACTTTAATTTCAAATCGTGATCTTTTTCAAACATTCTAGCGGGATTGTACGACATGAAAGAGAGCATCTAAGCAACAAATAACTTCGAAGGAGCCTAAACATGTTCAGTTTTACTCCTAAAAAGGGCCTACAGCAGGAATAAGAACAAGGAGAATATGCGCGATACACAAATAACAAGGTGGACACACACAAGTGAAGCTACATGTAATGTGTGTCGCAACACGCCTAAACCCCCTCCTCCAGCTCAATAAATAAAAAATGTAACTCAAACCACCATCAAACTGACACAGTCCCAGAATATATTTTGGAACAGTTAGCCAAACCAGAAGAAGGGAAACAATGAGCGATGAGGCAGAAGGTTAACCCAACAGTACAATGGCTGATAAGCGCAAGAGCAATATGATCGGTACTGGCAATGAAAAGTCCGATAATTATGAACTTCTCAACTCTATTCACTATGTGCATCTAAAGTCTTTAGTACTCTTGCAGGCAACCATAACAAGATGACCTACAAGGCATATTAAATAAGCATCAAACAAACCAAAGACCCCTTGTCGAGATATATTAAATTTCTTAATCTCTTCCAGAGGAATCAAAATAAAAAGCTTTAGTGTAATCTCTATAATGCAGATTCTGATAGAACCAGACCCCACTTACAATATATATCGTCGACACAACTTCGATATATCCAATCTGGGATTTTCAAAATTTATTGAATATCTTTCTATAAATTTGTTCGGGGAACCTATGAAGTTATTCGTGTCAACTGGACCAGAATGCCTATATCAAGTGCTAGAAGCTTCGAGAAGCAAACAAGCAAGATGAGGTTTTTGCCTCATCAAACACATCAACTAACAAAGATTCCTTCTTCATGGATTCATAACCAAACATGCTGTTATAAAAGTGCTACTTTCCCTGAGCACAATGCTTCCAAGAACCCCTCCAATAAACTTGGAATCGCTTTCGTCCGTAGTATAAGACAGAACATTCTTTCCCCAATTAAAAGCCAATTAGTATAACAATTATTGGCATACCCAAAAACCCATCTAAACCCTATTTAGCAAAAATCCAAAATCAACCAATAACAACAAATTCAATAACTTTATCTAGTTCATCATGTATGCATATACATCTAATCATAATATCATCTCACATTCATATGTAATACGTCTACGGAACAAAATATCGAACTTATTAGCTAATGAAGACATATTAAAAACAGTAATAAGACTATGACAAACAAAATCAGCAACAACTTCAGACATATAATAAGGTTTGAACTAACTAAAATAAACATATTGAATACGATAATATTTTCCCATATACTCAATTATCCACAGGTGTAGGAGAGTGGTGTGTGCATAATTAAATTATGTGAAAAAGATGATCACAATTGACATAAAGAGGATTACTAACATCCAAAAAGAAGAACTAAAAAAGAAACTTACATGTGAAATTGAAATTGTACCAGAAAAAGAGAATCTGGTAAAAAAAAAAAAAGTAAATAAAGAGATTCTGAGAGGTTGATTCGATGACGATTGATAAAGGCAAAGCAAAAAAGAAGCATGTAAGAGAGGAAGACTAGTTTGAGTAGAAGAAAGAGAAACGTAGAGGTGGAGTTCACCTGGTTTCTTTAAGCTACTTGGGTTCTTGACACGTGTCTTTCTTTGCCTTCTTTTTCTAGGACATGTTCGGTCGATAAGGCTTAATTAGAATGCGGCACATTTGGTAGCGTATTAGAATATAGGTTTGGAGCAAATAATTGTTAGTAATTTCGAGGATTATTCAAAGCCTTTCAAAAATAATTTAACATTTAAATTCCGCACAGATAATAATTCAATTCAAATTAATAATAATATAGTTAAAATATAAAAATAACTTGCAGAAAATAATAAACGAGATTTATTCGGTTTCAATAAGAATTGTTATCGCACTTCAAACCGTATTTGAGACTTCGATCGGGACTTCCTGCACCCGATGTAAATCCCAATAAATCTTTATAAAATTAGCTAGTATTTCATCGGAACAAGCCCTAATTGGTAATTTTCAGTATTCAAAATATGGCTTCATTATTAACAACAATTACTTGGATTGTTCCACCAAGATGACTATATTTACAATTAATAACCAATTGTCACAACAAGTTTTCACATTGTCTTTATTATATGTTAATGTTTATTGTTTTAATGATATCATACGATCAGTTAAAAAAAAGGAGGATTCCATTATTTAAGAATATGATGAATTACGATCAACTTCTTGTCTAATAGGGAGTAATAAAATGCCTTCAAACTAGTCTCCCAATATTTTATAGTAGTAGTAATTAGTTATAATAGCAATTGTTTTAAGTTAAGGACACACCACATAATAATTACAACAAATATTGTTACTATTTTACTTGTGTTAATCTTTATTTATTAGATAAGGAAACCTTGACATTATATGAAGTTTCATGTAACACCCAAACAAAAGAAGAAGAAAAAAGAATTCAAATGCATTAAAAGTCTACCGATATAATTTTAAAAATAGACAAATAAGTAGTGATGACTCATGATTCCATGAAGTGTAAAATCACAAGAAAAAATAAATAATTAAGTATTATTAAATTTCAATCATTTAAAATTAAGTTTTGTGATGATGGGTTCGATTGAAATTTGAATTAATAGATTATATAGGCCTGGAGCATTTTTCCAGGGCCAGGATCGGTGATGAATCTACCAGGGGAATTCCGGGGGGGCGGGGGGGGGGGGGGGGGGGGGGGGAGCAATGCATGATCCTGATATTCTTCTTATAGATGAACTAACTTCCGGGTTGGATTCAGCTTCAGCTTTACATATAATGAAGATGCTGAGTTCCATGGCGAAAATCCAGGGGAAAACCATCCTGGTAACCATTCATCAACCTGGATTTCGGATTCTTGAATTGATCGACAGAATCGTTTTGCTTTCTAATGGTTTTGTTGTCCATGACGGTCCATTTCCTCTCCTAAAAGATCAGCTTATCAACCATTCAGAAATCATCGTCCCTCAGCTAGTTTATTTACTGGCTGGAATTTTGCTTGGGACGGGGTTCCTGAACTCGAATCATGATCAAAACTTATCGTTGGGAACTCGTGTGGATTCTTTGCTGTCTGCCTTGGTTTCCTGTTTCTATCTTCAACAGAAGTTTTCACAATTTTCTTGCTAGATAGGAGAATTACAAATAGGGAGACCACTAGAGGAGCTTACAAGATTTCTTCTTATGTTATCGCCAACACTAGAGTCTTCCTCCCCTTCCTTCTTGCAGTAGCCATTATTTTCTCCACCCCTATTTACTTTTTAGTTGGTTTGAACAGAGACGTTTCTCGTTATCTCTATTTCTGTCTACTGGTTTGGATGGTATTCCTGATGGAAAATTCTTTCGTCGCGTGCTTGGCTACATTGGTACCTAATTTCTCTATTTGAACCCCTTCGATTGCTGGACTTCAAGGATCAATTTTCCTATTCTCTGGCTATTTCATTGCGAAGGACGATGATGTTCATGCACTATTTGAGCTTGTTCAAATACCCCTTTGAAGCTTTTATGGTTAATACAGAGATGCTTGAAGATTAGTGATGAAGGACAATGCTTGATGAATGCAGATGAATTCCTCACTCACCTAGGTGTGCATGAATCATCAAGATGAAACAACTTAGTTGCTCTTGTCTTTCCTATTCTAAAATTATGATGAAGGTAGTGTGAATTCTACACATTTATATATTTTACGATCAGTTGTCAAGTTGCCAACTGGTCAAGTTGCCAACTTTGCTACTTGTTTCGCTACTTAACAACTTTGCTACATTACTATAAAAACGGTGAAATATGAACACGTATTTTTAACATCATTAATGATCTAAATCGTAAGTATTTATTGCCAAAACTAAAACAAACATGAATAATTAGAAATAAATTAATTAAAAGAAAGAAAGCTAAGTATGTAAATTAGTAAACTGTAGTAGTGTATTGTAAGCACGTGAGGGTGAGGGTAAGAGTCACGTGAGCTAGCATTCTGTCAAGT
This sequence comes from Echium plantagineum, assembly GCA_003412495.2. Classification (NCBI taxonomy): domain Eukaryota; kingdom Viridiplantae; phylum Streptophyta; class Magnoliopsida; order Boraginales; family Boraginaceae; genus Echium; species Echium plantagineum. Next base: position 19,532,857 of record CM016567.1, on the reverse strand, counting down.
ATATAAACCGATCCAATTCCAAATCCACTCCTCAGTCTTCACTCTTCACACACGAGAGTACAAGTAGCTGAAGCACTGTTTCACAGACCCACAAGCTTTTGTTCGGAGTTCAAAAATGGAGTCAGCGGTTGTGAAAAGCGGAGGAGGGAGGCTGAGGTACAAGCCGGAGAAGCTTACACTGGACGAGTACATGTTCTTCTCTGCCACCAACAACCTCGACGACCTCACCGTTGACCACCTCAATCAGGTACACCTACACATACAGACTCACCTATAAACATATGTAATGTAATCGATTAATTTTGTTTGTTGATTTGTTTTGTTAACTTCTCAAAACATATATGTTACTTATGCACCAAATTTTACATAATTTTTTACTTATTATGATGCCTTATTGATATGCTTGAAAAAGTAGTTGAGGTATATGAAAGGGAAATTTCGTGTACATATATGCTTAGTTTGAATTATTCCGAATTTTTTCATGTATTGCATATGATTTGGAAAATATCTAGAGAATTCTCCTTGGTGGTTATATTGTAGTTCGCTTACGTTTTGTATGCGATTTCTTTGGTATCCAGATAATTGAATTTCACGGGTTTAAGAAGATTCACAAGGTGCCTAAGGTAAATTAACTAAAAAGCCATGATATGTGAGTAATCTCTTGTTAATTGGGGTTAATTATGATGATGTACGAGCATTTTGTTGTCATTAATTGATATAGAGCACTCTGTTTGATGTGGTGAACTCAATGGAGCTGATGAACCCGTGTCGATCCACGTTGGGAGACAATCAAGTGTCTTCTGGTGCGATTTTGTCTCTGGAGGAGGTTGTCAAGGGCTTAAATGACCTCGGCTGGCAGGAATGTTGTGTCACCTCAATGCAGATGTTCAACTCAGTTGACGTCGAAGCTGATCAGCTCAAAGCTTCCAATAACACATTGGTAGCAGCCGGTGGGTCCTCATCCAAAGTGAAGACGACTAGGAGGAGGGGGAGGAGGAAGCTGAGGAGGTTGAGTGATGTTGAGAGTAGTTTTGCTACCAATGCTGCTGATGCTGATGCTAGCCATGATCACATGATTTACGGATTGGAAAATGCATCAAATTCGACCAACTGTCAAGGGGTGAAGAAGCTAGCACCAAGGAGAAAGAGGAGAGGGGGAATCCTCAGTGAGACCAACAATACCAATGTCCTTCAGCTCATGTGAAGTGGTGATTTTTAGGGGAGGAAGTTGAAAGGATTTCACGATAATGTGAAATGTCAAACGATACATCTTATACGTATAATAGTAATCGCGATAGGAGTAGCACGAGACATCATTTTGATGGAGAGTTACATGATATCATATATGCTATTTGGAACAGATTTACTACTGTTTTTGGCCTAGCTGACATTATACCAGGACCTGGGTTACACTTTACATATTTCGAATTTCGAAAGTTCTAATAGAGGTAACATTACAGAATATGCATAAGCATAATGCTAGTTGCATCTTCTCATTGTATGAGGAATTGGATTATTACTTTAGATGCCAGATCAATTTATACCCAACATCCACAGATCACTATTACACTTACAGCCACCCATCGTCACAGGTATTCATACTTCGTATTATTAATTTTGATCATATGCACATAATATGTAAATGTAATAAATTTCATACCTCAAAAATATGATGCTTCTGGTACTGATATTTCGAACGGCTAGCTATTATACAAGATTGTGCCGACGGAATCACTCGTGCTGATAACGTTTTATAAAACCTAGTATTTAATGGCCCAAGCTAATATTATATTATTATTCCAACTCTACATATTTCTTGTACTATATATGCTAATATATTGGAAAGAGTATGGCAGTAGAGAAGAGAAAACGAAAAGAGAATGTATATATATTAGAAAGAGTATGGCACTACAGAAGAGAGAAGAGAATGGATATGCTTTACTTTCTCTAACTTTCAGATATAAGATTTGCATGCAATGTATACGATATTTATAGGGATCTTTCACCATTCACATGCATAACTACTGTTGAATTCTCCAGCAAGATATTTCAATATTTTATTATTTCATAACAGGAACCAAATAATATATATATATATAAGAGTATAAGACCAAACTCTCCTCAGAGTCAGACAGCTCGAAAAAAGAGAATCCATCATGAAGAGGCTAAAGAGGGAGGTTTGATGGGTGCGATTGCTCAAGGGGTTTTATTTTGCAAACTTCCCCTACTTTGCCTAAATTGCATCTTAAACCCATGTTCAAGTTTCCACAAATATTGGTATTGTTTAATTAAAGTTATTACTTTACGGTTTTTGTTTAGTTTGTTTAATCAAAAGTGCGAAACCATCATACCCAAAGTCATAGTTGAAGTCGGCTTCGTTGATTGTAGCCTGGTTCTAGTTGATAGTACTATATATCGAAGTATTACTGGATGAAGGCGATTCAAATGCCATGCAAGGTGCTCAGGAAAACAATGTTCCGATAACAATTAAGTCACCATCCAACAAATAATAAAAGTACATTAAGAGACTAATGCAGGAAGGAAGCTGATTTCATCGGTTGATACCTACACTCGCATTGGAGTGTGATTGTCAGATTTCTGGAGTGATGAGACCATCCACAATAGTGTTAAATACAAAATGTTCCTCCTCCAAGATGTTAGCGGGACATTCTAGCGATTAGTTAGAGTCACTTGTTTCTAGCTGACTTTATTGCCAATAGTGTATCGCCGACAATCCAAGGAAAGCCTAAGCAATTTGGGTTTTCATGGCTGTAAGTTGGATGGTACGCCACATGATACCATGCCGATGCGAGCTTCTGGCACTCGTCAGCCCCAGTGCAGGTACTATTAAACCACCCTTTTGCTTCCTTGTGTAGGGTCTTTGCTGATACCAGTATCCGGTCTTTCACTTCCCCGTATCTACGATTATCGCGCTGCAAATATACTGATTTATGCCATAAATTTCCTGTTAGTATCTCGTCTTCAGTCCCTGCACCATAGTACTTCAGCAATGTGTCGATCTTCTCCAGGTACATTTCCTTGTGGCTAAGAGCCAGTTCAAGAAAGGCCTCAAAACCATCCACCACAAGGTCTTGATCATATGCTTCTTGGATGACCTTCTCTGGGAGGGAAAAGTTTGACTTTCCATGTACACTTGAGTCAATTGTAGCACGGTAGAGTTTCCCCAACGGCCCTTCGGAAATGTACATTGGTTTATCCCATCTCTGCATGAAATCTGGATATTCCCTCGGTTTAAGATATCTAGGCATCTCAGCTGGAGCTCCTGTCTTGGCAAAATCAACTGCCATTGAATGAAGTGTTGCTAACTCAAGGCATTTCTTGCTCAAAGCCTTTTCAGGTTCACGGTCTGCATGAACCAGATGGGCAGTGGAAATTGCACCGAGAGTGTCATTGATCATATAATCAACAAAAAACTTATGGATCTCCTGTTATAATCAAAAAAGAAAAGGAAAAAAGATGGACGGGCACCAGTATTAGTTATAAATTTCAAAGGGCAGGTGGGGGGAGAACAAAAATCTCAATTCTGAAGTTACCTTTTGGGTCACGTCATGGTCCATTTTATGCGATTGACGCCCAGTATAGTCCATGGGAGCTACAGTTTGTTTTGGTGTAAGAGTTTCATCCCAGCTTACGAAGTACAAGTCACCATCAAGATCTCCACCAGAGCATTCATTTGGATGAGGCCTGAAAAAATGGCATTGACCTCTATATCAATGCAATTTCTGTAACACCTACTGCGTTGAACGAATAGCTTTTGGTTTTTTTGTAAGTCAAACAAACTCAACCACATTATCTCATAGAACATTGCTTTCAATATGCGTCATTAACACCAGATAACCAGCAATTACTAAAATAAACATGCGAACATATGTAGACATGTATGCTTCTGAGCTTGATAATTACTATAATCACAGCAAGAAAATGGTACAGGAATACATTCACACACATACAATAACGAGAGATAATTACCTTACTCCTTTCTGAGGGAAAACGATGCAATCTATTATACCCTTCTCTTCTAATGTCACCTCATAGACAGCTTCAAGTACTCTAATATCCCCTGGGTGAAGACATGGATTTTTTGTGACTAAGACCTTTCCTATCACTATACATGTTGTATCATCAACCTTTTGGAAGAAAAACTGGTCCGCACAACGAAGCTCCGCCCTAGTTAAAGTTATTCGCACATACACCTGGCCATAATTTAGAACTCCTGTTTCATCCAGGCACCCTAATAGCACTCGTCCCTTTTGTACGAAAACCCGACACCTACTCCTAAGGTCAGAAACCTGATTCTCACGATGAGATCGGAGCATCATTGAGAGATAGGGCTCCAGACTTGGCTCATAACCTTGGCCCAACATCTTGGGTAAAATGCTTTTGGTGTCATTCATACCCATGCTCTCCAATACTTGTAATGCAGACTCTTTTTCTGATAACATTTTGTCCAGCAGCTTTAGTTGATTATCCTGCAAAGCTAAAAAAGCTTCATCATCTATGCCCAGGGTAGATAAAAGACCGATTATTTCCCTGTTCAAATAGCATGGCTGGGACTCGCAACACTTGGTGACATTAAGCATACAGTTCTTGGATTCGAATTTAAGCATGCTACTGCGAAGAGATAGCTTCCAATAAGAATTCCGATCAACAGCTATTACACCTTTATAGCCGCCATACCTGATTTGAAATGCAGAAGGAGTGTGCTGCAGTCCACATTTCTGAGCAACTTGTCGAGCAAAGAATTGAGAAATCTTTCCAATACCATCAGAAAAACAATAATCAACACCGTCAGAGGTCACCTCGATGTCTTTAATAACTTCAACATGTTGCGGCAAGACTTCATAAGTTTGCTTAGAGGCGCTGAATAACTGACCCATCCTAGCAGCACATTTCGAGACACTACGGATCTTGTTAAAACAACCCATCCAATTTCTAATATCTTCTACTTTAACATTTTCATTAGAAGAAAACATCCACACAGAATTCGAGCGCAGCTGACTAGCAGAAAAGGCAAGAAAGAAAAATCTCTTGTCGCCAATGGGAATCCCATCATGGAGAACAGATAAAATGCGGTGATATATCTTAGTTTTGTTTGGCTTAGCAAAAAATCCACGCTCCAAATACGTAGAAACAGCATTTGGAGGCAGTTTACTCCAATCTTCTTCAACGAAAGTTACTCTAATGAAATCTGAAGCATACTCAGCAAAGTTCTTCACTATGTAGTTGGAAGCTTCAAGCTCAGGGCCAAGACAGTATATCTTTGTTGGTGTGATGAGTACTCTGTGGCAGCTCATTATGTTTTGATTGATTAATCTCTCGTAAGATGATAACTTCCGCTCATATTCCCCTAAAACATGTAACCTCATTTGAATGAATGCCCAAGGGTCATAACAAGTAGACTGTAGTTTATGCATTTTTTGGAAAACCAACAAGGCAGTGTCTACAGGTAGTTTGCTTATGTCTTCCATGAAACTTTGATCTATCGCAGCAAGGCTAATCTTATGCGTATGTACAAGTGAGTTAAGCTGGAATAAGACCTCATATGCTAGTTTGACATCTGAGCGACAGTTCACGAGCGGAACTAGTTCAGATGCAGAACAAATGTCATCCCTATCATCGAATTCCAGTTCTATCATCTCCTTCTCATAATACGGCAGACAGTGGAAGATATCTAGATCCAAATATTCGTCATCAAGTTGCAAACAGAGAGAAGATGAATGGCCAATAGACTTATTAAAGGAAAAATCAGTTGTCCGAATCCAAGCAAAATCAAAATCTTCCTTGCAGAAATGATACCGATTACTGCTATTACCAGTAAAATGCGAGGCAACATTTGACCCAGACACCTTTTGATAAACTTTGGGCGCATGTTTGAGCTGAAATAAAAAATTCATCCAGAGTAAGATCACAGAAAGCAAACCAACATCACAACAATAAATTTCAAAATAAAGTCGTCTAGGCTATACAAATCACTACACTAAGTCACTAACTAGGCCTTTTATCTATCGTGAAGTAGTAAAACACAGATAGTGTTTGCAGTTCACAATTGGGTCAATTCGGAAACAGCCTCTCAGGGGTAAGGCTGCATACTATCCGACCCCCGACCCCGCACTCCCTACCCTGCTTATACCTTGAGAAGAACGGCATTAGGTGGAGCGCCTTCGAAGAAGCAGGTGCGAGTCTGGAGGATATCACCAAACTGAAACTCCAGCTTATAGCATTCACCTAAGTAATCGAAGCAGAAGTGGATCATCTCCCTTTCAGGCAACAACCAAGTCCTGACCCCATCCCATGAGTCCAAAACACACATGGACTCCTCCTTGATCATAAACCCACTGTACAAAACCCCATGCTGAAGCCTGTTGCAGGGGTTCACAGGGCGAGTAATGATATCAGAGTGTGATGGAGACAGAGACACATTGAAGCCTTTGAAGGTGATGGGATTTTCGAGAGAAAGTTCGAGAGCAAGAGATTTTTGGGGTAGGGTTTCGAATTGGAGTCTGCCGGTGCCTTTAGGCTTCCAATCGGAGTGGTCTGTGAAAATCTCGCAAGCGTAGACACTGGAAGCTCCGATGAGAGACTCGAAGAAAGCGCGTAGGTCATTGGCGACAACTGTTTGAGGGAGGTTCGTCAGCTTCACTGTTGTTGTTCTTGCTTTTTCCTCCATTTTCATGTTCATCATTACCAAGAAAAGGACTTGGCTTTAATATAAAGCTATAAACTTCAGTTTTATTGTGATATCAAGTCGCACCACTCTCTATCGAGCAACACCGAACACGAATGGTGTGTTTGGATGTCCTTACCCATGATGAACTTAATTGACTCAATTCTCGAGCGATGACGCCAAAAATTCGAGTTTCTTTTGGATTTCCTTCTTGATCAATAACAACTGCGGCGTTGTCGTTATATTGTATTATCATACCGTCACGTTTGAGATGGTGCCAAAAATTTTATTTGATATTTTTTATTAATGTTGTTGATACGATAAATTTTAACACCAAATTTTATTACTGATACATACTTAATCGTCAACAAACAACAAAGGAATATTGGTTCTCCATAAAAAAAAATGAGTATTGATTCTGACAAGTTGTTCCCTCCAAATTAAAAAGAAGATACGTTAAAAAAAATTGTCTAAAATAATAATAATAATAAAATTATTAATTCATTATGTTAATCTAAAATCTCCTACATTAACTTTTAGCTAGGAGAAGGAGAATTAAGAAGAATATGAGAAAGTATTCTTCCACTAGTAAACATTTAATTAACCTTGGAATAAAAGCTCATCTTATTATACATTGATAGATGGAATAATGAGATCAAATCAAATATTGTTTTATTTATAATTGGGTTTTGATTTTTACGCTTCAAATATTGGTTAGTATACTCCACTTCTCAATTTTACCTTTCACTTCTATAAAAATTAAAAAAAGTGGAATGTGGTTATAAAATTTGGAATGTAACAATCAAAGACCTTGTAGTTTTGGGTCCCTAGTCTCGTATAAAGAGTACTTGTATTGTCATCAAACAAATTTATCAAGATATAGAGAGACAAGAAGACTTTATATACTACAAAACATTTTCTATACCTTTTGAGTTTAGAATCATGGTCGGAGGTAATAACGATTCTTAATCTTTTAATTTATTTAATGCTATGTCTAACATAGATATTATTACATTAAAATATTTTAATAATACTATTCCCTCCAAAAACTTTAAAGCTCATTTGATTTTACACAAAATTTAATAATTACTCAAATAATTACTCATGCAACATCATCTTCCTTCAATTTATAATTTCACATACTTGTTAAAATAAAATCAAAATTAACTTTGTATTTTAGACAATTGTGTTTTAGAATTTGTTATGAAGTACTTTCTTTATGTCATGATATAACTAAAATAATTAATTGATAGCCAAATATTAAAAGTTAAAATTCGTTTGGCCCCTTGAACTTTGACAAACTAATTAGTTTGCCCTCAGTAATTTTAAAATCGGTCTACTTGCTCCCGAACTACTCGGAAAAACAGACTATCCGCAGTACGGATTTTATAAATTGGAAGTCGACATAGAGATCGAGATGGTCAATTGGTCATCGATCCCTAGTACAAAATAACACACTTGAAGATAATTGATTAAAGGGCTAATGGCTGGGGACATCACTTACATTCCCCCAATATCACCCGCTGATCACTAACCTTTTAAAAGGTCTCAGTTGATCACTCACCTTTTAAAATTTGTCTCAGTTGGTCTATTGATCATTTTTCCGGTTGATCGACGCCCAGTCAACACACTTGTTGATCATTAGTAAGGAATTTTTTGTTTTTTTCTTGTCGAAATTAAGCAAAAACAAATTGCAAATTAAAAATAAACTCAAAACCGACTCTTAATTTCGATATGAAAAGGCAAAATAACCCTTAATAATGGTCATCATCACAAGCATTGATCAGCTGGAAAAATAGCCAATAGACCAACTGAGACAAATTTTAAAAGGTGAGTCATCAACTGGGACCCTTTTAAAAGGTAAGTGATCAACTGGTGATATCGGATAGCCTAGTGGAAAAAGCTCTTGTTAGTGACCAAAAGGTCCTGGATTCGAAACTCACATCCATCGCTAATTTACAAAAAAAAAAAAAAAAACTGTTGATATCGGAGAAAGGTAAGTGATGTCCCCTGCCATTAACCCTTGATTAAATTATGCACTCGAAACTCTCATCCAAGTAGCATGAATCTACGCAAATCAGATGAACTTTGCACAGATTCATACACAAACAAACAAACGCTTCCAAGCTAAAAATATAGAAAACTATACACAATTGACATTATTTGTCATATGTTTCATAGGCATCATCCTCCCTTCAGCAAACCGCGTCGCTGCATATCTCTAGTGCTGTAAATGGATCGGATAAACCGGAAACCGGTCTGGAACCGACCCGGTTTACCCGATCCGAAAACTCATCCAACAGTCAATCAGATCCGGTCTGGTTCCAAGCTTCATTATCAAACTGACATCAAGGAGTATTCATTAGTCTGCAATAACTCCTCAACCATAAACCTTCAGCCTTCACAAAGTGACCATGTCACTGTAAATAAATCACATCTGCTCACACCCAAAATTGTCATAGTGAGCATCCGAAACAAAATAATTCTGAGCAACGATAGCAATATCTTACATATATCTACATATACATTTCTACTCGGAAAGATAAAACACATACTTAAATTGAGTTATCAGCTTCGTCTTCAGAAGTGACGGGAGAATCAGTTGCATCAGCAAGAGATTGAAGCTTCATTATGACCTCCGAGGTATCGTCTAAGTAATTTTTAGCTTTGCTTGGCTATCATCACCAATACAAACTACAAAATCAGCCTGTTTTCCCTTCTCAGCCATCGAAGTGAAGATTTAGTTACACCAAAACATATAGCAAGCATACATTAGTACTAAGAAGTTTGATAATATTAGGGAATATGATGAACTGTTGTGGCAAATACTTATATGCCCAGGACCGAAGTAATAAATCTACCATGATGACAAACAACGATAAACTCTTGCTGCAATAATTCAAGTTCGCCACAAAGTTGTCGAAGTGCTGAAATTCTCAAACACATCACATGAAGAAAACAGAAAGTATCGATAATAAACTCATTGCATAAACCAACAATATATATAAATGAAATTGAGTTATACACCCATACTGCTGGCAGATTCAACGTTTCATGCATTGAATTGCAGAAAATCATTTCTGTCTCCTCTTTATTTTCTGGAATATTGTTCATTTAAAGAATCCTACGAGATGGATATAATTGTGAAATGCTTCTTAACTGTTATGAAGATGTATATGGTCTTTGCACTTCATCTTAGGGCAATTCGGAAACAGCATGTATCACAGGAATAAGGATGCATACAATCCAACCCGCCAATCTAGACGATTGGTATATGATCTTGACATCACCTTACTGCGTTTACTTTATTATGACTTTTCAGGACAACGACAAGGAACAATTAAAAAGAATCCTTCAAGAACACCTTCATAAGAAACCTACAGAAAACGAAACATATCACAAAAAAATGTGCTAAACAATACATATCATAAAACAAACAAGAAGCCATCACTATATCAACATACTTACATAAGTAACTGATCTGGACCATAAAACCAATCTCAGTATACCTAGCTTTAGACAATTTAACTAATCATCAAATTAACTTCAGAAAAAGCTAAAAAAATGTAATATATCGTTTTTAAAAACTGCCCTTACTTGTAGGTCATATAGATAAATCAAAGCAGGTCATGCTTACCACCAAACTAGACAAAATTGAAAAGCAATAAATTACAATCATGAAAATTAACAAGAGATATAACTAAATAATTTAACGATTGAGCTAAAATCCTTCATCTATGGGGTCAATGGTTGGAATCTCTTTATAAATGAAAAGAAGTTTAAGATGATTATATTATATTCCTATCTATAAAAAAGGAAAACAAGAACAAAAAAGAACACATACTTCTAAAACGACCTTTATTGATGATTTATCATACTTCCAACACCAACTCTAACAATTGGTCCCAATCATGTGCATTGGACTTTTATTGGTAATACTAGTATATACTACAGCACCAACTCGAACAAGTTTCATAGACTACGTCTTGTGTAAGATGAAGTGAGCACCATACTGAGGCTGGAGAGTTATCATGTTGTAAGGAGCATGAGCATAAGATGGCGAAAGCTCGAAACGGAATCGTTGTAAAATCATCACCATTGCTAATTTGGCTTCCAACATTGCAAAGTTTTGGCCGATGCATATCCGAGGTCCTCCGCCAAAAGGGAAAAATGAGGCATTTCCCTTTGTAGCTTTCAACACTCCTTCACTGAACCTCTCTGGCTTGAACTCTTTTGCATCTGCACCCCATAGTTCGACGTCATGATGCAACAACATGGTTGGCATCTGGATATTCACTCCTGCTGGAAGAGTAATGTTTCCTAATTTCACTTCTTCAGCACTTCTCCTGCTAAGATTCCCGAGAGGCGGGTACAACCTTAAGACCTCATACAGAATCATAGTCACCTGAAGGGAATCGGAAAGAAAACATCTTCAGACTTCAGCTGATGGATAACCATTTTTATAAAGACCCAAGTGTCTGCGTCATGGATTTAAAAAATACTTGGCAAATGTTACTGTTTAAAAAAACTTACAATTTTTAGTTGATTCAGTTCTTCGAAGCCTGGTTTTTCATATCCAAATTCTCGCAAAACCTCTTCCCTGGCACGCTCCTGCCACTCAGGGTGTTTGCACAATAAAACCATTGTCCACACAAGCAATGTCGACGTTGTTTCTTGTCCTGCAAAGTAAAACAGTTTGCACTCTTCGACGATTTCTTGAATGCTCATACCAGAACTTTCATTTCTTTGGTCTTCAATTACTTTCAAGTGAGGTTCCAGTAAGATGCCCAATAGATCATCATGTCTGGCTTCCCCTGCTTTCATGGCCTTAATCCTTCTATTGATAAGATCTTTAATCGAAACTTCTATTTCCTTCGCAATTTCCTTGATTCGTCTGTTCCTCTTCGTTGGTAAGAACCTGTAAAATAGTGGCTCAAGTGACATCCAAGTACAGAGAATCACAATATCAAGCAGAAGGTAGTGTTCATCAGTTCATGATTTAATTGTAATAACCGTAGACTAGTGGAGAGGGTGGCGAGAGGTCATTCAGACTAGTATTATCTATACTAGTTTTTGTAGCCCATCTAACTTTGTAGTTTTAAGAATTTGATACCCCCCCCCCCCCCCCCCTTCAGGTAAGAAAAGCGTTTTTCATCCTTCCGATGATTACTTCATGCGTTTCACATGTTCACGTTTAAAATATCAATTACAACCCTGTCAATAAAACAACCGGTGCAACATACACTGCACCAAAGTAGAAATACGTCCAAAGGTACAAACGGTCCAAGATTACCTCATTCCAGGGAGATAAACCGACCTCACTGCAAGCACAAAGAGTTGGCTCTGTTCCCTTTGCAGTTCAAATACCTTCCTTCCTTCTTCATAATTGCTGCCAAATGCTGTTCGCGAAATGGCATCACAAGTCAACGTTTGGAGATGCGGCCAAACATCCAGCTCACCCGTTCCATTTGATGAAGCAACCATGTTTTCCCATTTACTTATTGTCTCCATACAACTCAGATAAAAAGCAGGCAGCATGAGCTATTCAGTAGCAAAACAACCCAAGAAAACATCATCACAAGTTATTACCAAGAGTCAGGATGACATAGTTTTATCAATACTAGCTCGCACAAAATGAACCGAAAGAAGTTTTTCATACTTTCAATTTTTCCATATGAAAAGCTGGATTGAGTAGTTTTCTCTGCTTAGCCCATATATCTCCCTCATAGGTTACAATCCCACAAACAAAATATTTCCTGAGTGGATGAGCTTCGGGCTTCTGAAACTGGTCAAACTTCGATAATACTTCCTTTACGAGTTGAGGATCCATGATGTGCACTGTTGGCTTTGGTCCCCACCATTGGAAGGACTTGCTACCTGCAACAAATGAAGACTACCCTTTTCACCATCTTCATACAAAGTTGTTAAACATGAGTAATCAATTAGCTTGTTGATTATATAACTTGTTACACGAGTCAAGTCACTCAGCAACGGATTAATAGATCTAGGTGCTTGTTATCAAAACAGACTACATGTTGATAAAACACAGAAATGAAAGATTAAGGGGAACCATATATCCACGGCAAAAGATTTCCATGGCACCACATGATTCTTACGTTTTTTAATATAAGAATAACACCGAATGAACCCCAAACGTTAGCCGAGGAAATTGGAACAGGCCTTAGCCGTGGAAATTGGAACAGTGGAAATACGTTTCATCAAGATTAACTGACCATATTTTTGAACAACTTGATAGTGGTAGGGCAGGGATCTTGGTACAACATCATCGGACAGATTAATGGGTTTGGAGTTGGCTTGTTGAATGATATTAGTCATCTCCTTAAAGTCACCATGAAGTAGTCTGTACGAGTTTCCATCAAAACCTTGCGCTCGCAGGAGCTTCTCCAGCTTCTTAGGCCTCAACCACACCCAATTTAGAATTTTCCATGTGTATATCACAACAACAACTGCACAAATCGATGTAATCGTAATGATATCTATTTCCATTCTGAATCTGAGTGCAGAAATACCTTTTGGCTTTTGATGAAGCCATCACTCATGAGAGGTCTTTTTTATAAGTCTAAAGATAAATTGGAGAATGAGGTCACTTCATATGTCACAACTTCCTCAAGTATCTTAATTTTCAACCCAAATTCTATCGACGCGTGTACACGCAGACCTTTCATTCCGGACGAATGACAAACACCAAACTCGTTATCCAAAATAGTAAGGTCACATTAAGTCATATTCACACTCAAATACACCATACATATAAGTTTTCACATATAAATTTACAAGGATGAGTATAAAGTTCTAGAAGATCACAAGCTGCATACTTAATCTATACCAGATACTTTTATTTGATAGTCCACGTCAGTTGCAACATCATAGGAACATATGACCTACTCAATGACGCATTGCTTAATTATTACTACTTGTAAATTTTCATACTTTAACTAAAAAATAATAGTGTTGGTTTGCACAATTCGTTCAATCGTGTGGATTGGACTGTTATTGATAATACTAGTATATTCTACATACAACATCGATTCTAATAAGCTTCGTAGACTACGTCTTGTGTAAGATGAGGTGAGCTCCATACTGAGGCTGGAGCGTTATTACGTTGTAAGGAGCATGAGCATAAGATGGCGAAAGCTCGAAACAGAATCGTTGTAGGATCATCACCATTGCTAATTTGGCTTCCAACACTGCAAAGTTTTGGCCGATGCATATCCGAGGTCCCCAACCAAAAGGGAAAAATGAGGCATTTCCCTTTGTAGCTTTCAACACTCCTTCACTGAATCTCTCTGGCTTGAACTCTTTTGCATCCGTGCCCCATAGTTCGAGGTCATGATGCAACAACATGACTGGAATCTGGATATTCACTCCTGCTGGAAGAGTAAGGTTTGCGAATTTCATTTCTTCAGCAATTCTCCTCCCAACACTCACGATAGGCGGGTACAACCTTAAGACCTCATACAGAATCATAGTCACCTGAAGGGAATCGGATAAAAATCGTCTTCAGCTGATGTGTAACCATTTTTTATAAAGGCCAAAGTGCCTGCGTCATATATATAATATATACTTGGAAAATGTTACTGTATAAAAAAAACTCACAACTTTTAGTTGATTCAGTTCTTCAAATCCTGGTTTCTCATATCCAAATTCTCGCAAGACCTCATCCCTGGCACGCTCCTGCCACTCAGGATGTTTGCATAATAATACCATTGTCCACACAAGCAATGCTGACGTTGTTTCTTGTCCTGCAAAGTAAAACAGCTTGCACTCTTCGACGATTTCTTGAATACTCATACCAGAACTTTCATCCCCCTGGTCTTCAATTACTTTCAAGTTAGGTTCCAGTAAGATGCCCAACAAATCATTTGCTCCGGCTTCCCTTGCTTTCATGGCTTTAATCCTTTTATTTATAAGATCCTTAATTGAAACTTCAATTTCCTTCGCTATTTCCTTGATTCGTCTGTTCCTCTTAGTTGGTAAGAACCTGTAAAATAGTCGCTCAAGTGACATGGAAGTATAGAGAATCACAATATCAAGCAGAAGGTAGTGTTCATCAGTTCATGACTTAATTGCAATAACCATAGATTAGTGGAGAGGGTGACGAGAGGTCATTCACATTAGTATGATCTATACTAGTTTTTGTAGCCATCTAATTTTGTACTTTTAAGAATTTGATACTTGTTCCCAATCGGTAACAGCGCATTTTTCATCCTTTTGATGGTCAAAAAAACAAAGGCTGCAAGATACACTACACCGGAGTAAACACACGTTGGAAGGTACAAATATAAATGTGAGTAATGTGACCTTACCTCATTCCAGGGAGATAAACGGACCTCACAGCACGGATAAAGAGTTCGCTCTGTTCCCTTTGCAGTTCAAATACCTTTCTCCCTTCTTCATAATTGCTGCCAAATGCTGTTCGCGAAATGGCATCAGCAGTCAATGTTTGGAGATGAGGCCAAACATCCAACTCACCCGTTCCATTAGATGAAGCAACTATGTTTTCCCATTTACTTATTGTCTCCATACAACTCAGATAAAGAGCAGGCAGCATGAGCTATTCAATAGCAAAACAACCCAAGAAAACATCATCATAACTTATTACGAAGAATCATGATGATATTTTTAGCAATAATGTACAAACTACATTGACTAGATCATCTGGTAAATTTATAGGAAGTAAACCAGCATTCAGGATGACATAATTTTATTGGTACTAGCTCATACAAATCGAAATGGAGGAAGTTAGTTGTACCTTCAATTTTTCCATATAAAAAGCTGGATTGAGTAGTTTTCTTTGCTTAGCCCATTTATCTCCCTCATCGAATGCAATTCCACCAATAAAATATTTCCTCAGTGGATGAGATTGAGGCTTCTGAAACTCGTAAACCTTCGATAAGACTTCCTTTACGAGTTGAGGATCCATGATGTGCACTGTTGGCCTTGGTCCCCACCACTGGAAGGGCATGCTACCTGTAACAAATGAAGACTACCCTTTTCACCATCTTCATACTAGTTGATAAACACGAGTAATCAATTTGCTCGATGATTATATAACTTGTTACACGAGTCAAGTCATTCAACAAGGGATTAATAGATCCGGATGCCTGTTATAACCGAAATGAAACATTAACTGACCATATTTTTGAACAAGTTGAGAGGGGTAAGGCAGGGATCTTGGTACAATATCGTCGGACAGATTAATTGGTTTGGAGTTGGCTTGTCGAATGATGTTAGTCATCTCCTTCAAGTCACCATAAAATAGTCTGTATGAGTTTCCATCAAAACCTTGAGCTCTCAGGAGCTTCTCCAACTTCTTAGGCCTCAACCACACCCAATTTAGGATTCTCCATGTGTATATCACAACAACAACTACACAAATCAATGTAATCGTCACGATATTGACTTCCATTTTTGAATCTGAATGCCGCAATACCCTCTGGCTTTTGATGAGGCCATCACTCAAGAGAGGTGTTTTTATAAGTCCAAAGATAAATGTATAAAATGAGGTCAAGTTGTTTTTAGAAGATCACAAGTTGCATAGTTAATCTACACCAGACATTTTGATTTGATAGTCCACATCAGTTGTATCATACCAGCGCTACCCCGGCAAGTGCTTGGTAGACCTACACAACGACGCATTACTTATTTCCTAGCTAGTAGTCACTTTGATTGTTTAGCAAAAATTTACTTTTTCGTAATAATCGACTTTTTTACGAAATTTAATGTACTTTTGAACTAATGTTCTAGTTCGAAACAGTGGTCTTGATTATGTTACTAATATTATTACAGCGTTAAAGACATGAAAAAAAGAGTGGCAGTATTCTTGCAAGTTTTAACATCTTAAGATATTCTAATATAACAAATTAACAAGCAATATATGCTACCTAAGTATAATGAAAACCAAGGGGAAGAAACAGGCTGCTCGGTTGCAATGAATAATACACAAATTTTAAGACAAAAATGCTGCACAGAATCTGCTGAAAATCTTTTTTTGTGTTGGATAGTCGCACATAATTTCTAATTACACAGGATGCTAGAGGAAAGTTAGTCTTTCATAACGTGAAGACACGCATCAAAATTGGGATCATCTCGTTGGGCATGAGTGTCTTTGAGGCATGATTTCTTCTCCAGCATCAATCTCTGAAGTCTGAAATCTGAATTTAAGCCGTGTAATTCTCACGATCTCGACCAGGACTTGACTGATAAAAGAATAGGTGGTCAAAAGAATAGTAAAGATCTTTTCTCCTTTCTAAGACCCGAGTTTACACAATTGAACTTGCAAGATCTCAATGCATATCTTCTTCCTCATCCATTTCGTCAAGGATGACATACTTTGCCGCTCTACTTTCTGACGGGAACCCTGCCTTTTCATCTACACTTATCTCGCCCTTTTGAAGCTTATCGTATCTGATCAAGAACAATCCAGTAAGAAAAAATGTATTCATATCTTTTCCTTTAAACAATGTATATTAAATGATAATCTCTCTGCACATCTTGAAGCCTCATTATATAGATATAACACGAAAGAAATGCAATTGAGGTCGTTTTCCCTAAAACCCATGGAGATATAGATTGGGGAACTATTACAGGAAGGACATTAAATCAACATCCCTGGTCATTGGAGAGATTACTATCGCTATTATGACAGCCCAGAATTAGTAAGAAGTAACAGTCGGCCTTGAGTCGCATAGTAAGTAATTAAATTGAGATTAAATAAACAAGGAGTTCAAAATCACTATGCAGATAACTCGAACAAATAAACTGATGAAAACCAATGAAGGATTAAGTTCTGCCCAAAATAAAAGCTAGCCTTTTAAAAATGTAAATAGAAGCAGCAGTAAGATTGTGTTGTACTTACTTGTACCAATTGAATAAACTGACACCAAACATGATTGTGACAAGTCCGACGCCTTTTAGGAAAGTAAATTCATCATGAAAGTAGAAAACTGCAACCTGAGTAGGTATTACGAGTGGTTAGGAATTTTAAATGTACGAAGCTCAAACTTTTTAATATGATGCATGCTTAACAATACCTTTGAGAAGTAACAAGTTGCACCGATATACTACCTCCATCTCAATTTAATTGGAGGTTTTCACTTTAAAACTCAATCGAAGTAATACGTTACATCGCTACACTACCTCCATCTCAATTTAATTAGAGGTTTGGCTAATCACTTTAAAACTCAATCGAAGTAATACGTTCCATCGCTAAACTACCTCCATCTCAAGTTAATTGGAGGTTTGGCTAATCAGTTTAAAACTCAGCTTTTAAAGTAATTAATCCTATTCAAATATTTTAATGTACAAAATTTTGACATGTAAAGTGCTCTGTGTAGTCTCTAATGGTATGACTTATTGATTAAAAAGAGGATTCACTATCTCTTGAAATAGCATAATTAAATTGGGATGGGATACATGAAGTAGAAACATTTAAAATACCTTATATAAGCTTTAGCCAAAACAGATAATCGGAAATATAAAGAACTTTTTCATTAAAAAATTCTTACCAAGATAGTAACTGCTTCTTTGACAACTCCTGCTATGGTAACTGTTACTGCACTAGTTACCGACACCAGTATAAATTCTGTTAATACCTGAGAAGGGCATAAACAGAATTTGTTAAATTAGTAGAGCATATAATACCTCTGCACTAATCTGAAGTTTGTTCTGCACGAATTGATTCTTATATCTCCGAATCTCTAGTTTTAAATGCGATTAATGTTCAAATAAGAAATGGAAATAAAGAAGAGCCACTTTAAAAGTACCAGGTATTACAAAACCCAGTAGAAGGATATTTACAATCTTTAAGCTTCATAAGAATTACTATCAATTTATGTCAAGCTTCTGATTCTTATACCAAATACTTTGAAATCGTCTTTTTATTGCTATGCTGATCAATTTAAATGCTGTACTGTAACAAAGAGATAATTCTACCCAGAGAGATTCGCTCGAGAAAGTGGTGTTAGTGCAGAATTTTATGGATAACAATATTAGATTTGAGATGACTACAGTTTTTTTTGTGTGGTTGTTTAGCAAAAACGATATTGAGTGCATTAAGTGTTGACTATTCTTAAAAAGAAAAAACATAAGTTTGGTGTCATTTTCAAAAGAAAGAAAATGGAATATAACAAATAGGAGTTCATACCATAAAGAAAGCTAGAGTCCCTCCAAAAAGCATCAGCAAGCAACTCCTAGTTATGTGCCACTTGCTATCGAAGTAGTTATTGGTATTGAAGTCTTCCCAGGGATCCATCACAAGGGACATTAGAGCAGTTGCAATGGCCATCACCGGAGTGACATAGCTCATCAAAGTCAGGGGATTTTTTAGACCTGGAACAATGCCGATGCAAGACCAAAGTATAAGCATAAGCCAAAACTATTTTGGTATTGAAAAATCCGCTTGCCAAAAGGACTAGCCAACGTTATTAACGAAGGCCCTGGAAGTAAACCTATTAACTAGAACAAGAAGGCTAACAAAGACGAATGAAAGTTCTCATCTCAGTTGACTAATAAAATAAGATAAATGCTGCATTCCAAACTATAGGCCTTCAGGTCCGTTTAAAATTCATAGTAAAGTAGACAAGTCGATAACATGAAGTTCAAAGCTACTACTAGTGCTTACCATATGTTTCTCTCTTTAAGCCAAGATGCACCAAGAGTGAATGTGGGCCAGTATGACAAAAGAAAAAGTAAGTTCACAAGGATAAAAACAGAAGCTGGCAAAAATGTCATTTAAGGATATAAACCATGAAGCAGGACCTACCTGTAGAAGGATCTGAGTCATGGACCAGCGAAAGCCAGACATGACAGCCGCAAGCATCACAAACACGAAGCCCCAGAACTCAAACTCTGTCTCTCTTGCCACTGTATGAAAATATTAAGTTAAAACACCATTAACCAGGATAACACTTGCAAAAATAAAAATAAGAAGTCAGACCAAAGTTTACTGATTCGTACATTTTGTCATATTTCTTAGTGGAAGTAGGTTAGGCATTTAAAAAAGACTGAAAAATGACACCACTGAAACATATCTTTATATAAACATATACATTTCTCAACCATAGTTAGAACTTTTAGGATAACCATTTATTACCTTCAGAAATATACTATGTTGCCTCTTGCCTGGTCACTCCTTCATCCCCCCACAACCAATAGATATGTGTTTTTACTTATGTGTTTTTAGTGTCTAACAATCCTACTTTTATTTATTTTTACAATAGATATGTTTTAAATAAATAATATGATAGCTAAAAATAATGTACATTATTTAAAATTAAATCTAATTAACCTTAAAGTATATATATTTGATCTAAAACTACACTAATACTATTTTATTTATAAACTAATTTAGTGTCTAACAATCTTATTTTTATTTGTTTTTACAATATTTGTGCTTTAATTGTTAAAGTACAATATATATTAATATTTTGCCCAAACTTTAACCAATAATTTCTATTAAGGTATATTACATAAATTGAAAAGATAATAATATATTATAATTCTTTTTGAGATGAATCCCTTTTATGTTTTCAATACCAATTTAACTATGTTTTTGTGTTCAAAATTTCAAAAAAATATTAATTTTCAAACTTCATATAGTTTAAATATACAAAAACTTAACCGTTTATATTAAAAACGAAATGAAAAAATTATAAGGGCCCCATTTCCTAGTTTCACCCTGGGCCCTCAAAATGTCAGGACCGACCTGCCCGCACGGCCGCACCCCCCCCCCCTCCCCCCCGACAATCTTATTAGTTTATTACCAATCTCAACAAAACGAATCGATGGGTTCAGCCATGGAGCCTATCGTGGTGTACTTTTACTTATAAGCAAGCTGAAATATTGGTTAATTGTTAAAGTACAATATTTGTCACTGCAAAATGTACTGAATGATTATAAGTACAAATTCGCTTGTTTTTACCCTGAATCTACTCATTCGAACTACTTGCATTTGTTCGTTGCTGATATACATGGACAAAAGGAGCATTTTACTACTTTACTTCATAAACAAAAGATGTTATATACAAAGTTACATACCTGTTAATAATACGCCAATTGAGATGACAACCATTATCCCTAGTAACTTAACACTTGGTGATTCCAACCTTAAACAGATGTGATATATAATGTAAGCATCAACCAGACCATTAGTTTCCGAAGGAGTAAACTAAGGAATGCTAATACAATCAGGTGTAAACAATGATTGGAGGATGTGGTCCAGATATGAGAAAAATACCTGAATGCAAAGGCAAAGAGAAGGAGAAATATAGGTGCTGCAGATTTACACTGCAATAAATAAAAATAAATAAGAAGAGTTAATGCGATCTATAGTTACTCGATAAATTATATTTCAATCTACACATCAACTTTCCAGGGAATGAAATCTCAACCACTATCAAATGGACCATGCCCTTCGTGATCCAATATAGAATTATAGACAAACATTAATGGAGTGGAATGAGTGAGATTAGTCTATAAACACATCAGGAACTGTTTGAAAATTAATTAGATTAACTAGGGAAAAAATTTGAAGAACCTACCATGGTTGCAAAGGTAACAGATATGAAAACGAGAGAAGCATTGCTCAAGTTAACATCCATTGCAGTGCCAAGAGCCATAGGTACCACTGAGAAAGATACAGTCCATCGATGACTTAGTTTTTGTAAGAGCTAATTAATAAAAGAGCAAAGGAACAACGACAAGATAAAGAAGTTGGAGAGAAATGAGAATAAGACTACCACTAAAAATACAATCCGCGTCAATGAATTGAAGATATGTACCCAGAAATCAATACAGAATAAAATTGAGAAGAAGGCTTAATAACTATTGGTTACCTGGAAAGCATATGACCAAGTTTAAGCAAAGGGAGGCCAGCAATCAAAATATCTAAACATATATATGTGCAGTTTACCTTCCTTAAAACAAGTCATTCATAAATGAGTAAATAAGTTATTAGATCTAATATACTCCGTATTAAACACTACCAAAATGCATCAATTATATATTTCTTACTAACATCCAGGAAAAGTAGGTGAACTCAGTAAAAATGGACGATGTCAGAATTTTACATATACAGTGTTTAGGATCAAGTTGAGGTAAGAGAAATGGTGTTTGCTTACCTCTCACAAAGTAGTCCTTCCAAGACATTTTGGCTGTGGACTGAAACCGGTCTGACCAAAACCATGTGATGAAATTGGATATAGAAGCTTGCATTGTAAAGTGGACGGTGTTCATCAGCAATGGTGCTGGGAACTTCCCCAAGTGATCTCCTAAGAGAGTCTTATTATATCTGTTACATATAAAAGACATTAAAAGAAGTTGATATATCATGAGATAGCTTCAGAGAACAAAATATGAATAAATCGAAAAAGAACTGTACATTGAGAAACTGGTAATATGAAAAATGCTTACAGTGTCAAGAATGTACTGAAAATATACCAAACAAGAATGAAAAACAGAGTCTTGAGGACTTCGGCAACAGAGATAGTATTCTTTGTAACTGATGTTTCTGGGAAATCCTTATAAGTTGATGAAGTAGTGTCAGTATTGGAGTACATACGATCTTCCTCCGAGACATTTTCAACATCGAAAGGAACATAATTAGAATTTTCATTTCCCGTGAGATGAACTTGGGTGTCCCCCAAACCACCCTCGCCCTCCATCCCCTGCAGATCAAACTTAACGTTGTAGTCACTCTTTGCATCTACTAATACATGATCTGGACGACCTTCCCTTCCTAAAGGCAATTCAGAATCCAAGTCTCCCTCTCTGGAGGTGTTCTCTAAGTCTACAGAAGGCAGTAGTCCATTCTCATCACACCAACCCGAGAATGAAGGTTCCCGTGCAGTATCCAGTTGAAGCGATCGAGTGACTTCAATGTCCCCAACCCTCTTTACAACCAAAGCACTCTCTATCATTCCTTAGACGCTCACCGAGCCATGAAATCTCATCCCACTGATCCACGCAAATCAATGTCCTCGAATCACACTTCCCGAACTATAAACTGAAGTAGCGATAATCAATTTACTATATAGCTCACTACTAGAATCAAATTACAATGCCCCCTCCTGCCTTCAGATCATAGTACCTAAGCAAATACAATATATTACACAAACTATTGAAAAAAAACACAAATTATGAAGTATGACATTCACATTATTCATCAGAAAACAGCTGATACATGAATCAGAAGCATCAGACAAAGAAAACCAACAATTAATTTGGCAAGAAAGAACAATATACAGTGTTGAATACATTAAAGAATGAATCACCTGAGGCTAAGGCTGAGGCTGAGGTTATTGTAAAATGAATAAATTGGAGTGATTTGGATTTGGATCTATTTTGCTTGTGAAGGAAAGGAGGGAGACGTAATATTCTTGTCAAGATTTAGTTGATCGGTTAAAGTTACATTGTCGTCTGTTTGACTTTTTTATTCATCAAAACACGAACTACTCCTAATGTTGATGTTTTATCAAACAGTGTAAGAACATTATCGTTTCCTAAAGTTTTCCCCTTAATCAGTCACTTTACTTATTTTTGAAACTTGATTTTATATATGTGGTTTTCATATTGGGTTAATGACACTAAACTCAAAGTATTTTATATTTTCAGTTCGATCAACCTCATTTTAAATGGAACATATTGGATCAATCAATTGTATTTTTTTGGGGAAAAACTTGATCACTGAGCCGTTTTGAAAGATTTTGAGTGCATTTCGTAAGTTTTTAACGAGGTCAATTTTGGCGGTTCACATTTATAGACATTTAATCATCGTTTTTTAGTAAATTTTTTCCTAATTTATTTTAAACAAAAATTTCTTCTTCTTTTTTAAATTTTTCTTGTTAACTCTTTTTAAATTTTTATAAAAAATTAAAATAAAGCATGAAAATTTAATTAACTAATAAAAGACACGAAATTCAATTAAAAAAATAAAGAAGAAGCTAACACGTATCTTTCTTCTTTGGTTTTTAATTTTTTTCTTTTTTCTTAATTGAATTTTGTGTCATTTATTAGTTAATTAGTTTTTCATGTTCTAATTCCTTAAAAATTTGAAAAAAATTTATAAAAAAATTATAGAATGTTAATTTTTTTTAAAATAAAACGTAAAAAGAAATTATAATTTTTTTTTAAAAAAAAATTAATAAAAAATGATGATTAAATGTCTACAAATGTGAACGAACAAAATTGTCCTCGTTAAAAACTTACGAAATGCACTCAAAATCTTTCAAAATTGCCATGTGACCAAGTTTTCCAAAATAATGCAGTCGTGAGATCCAACATGGTTCATTTAAAATGAGGGTGATTCAAACTGAATATTATATAGTTTTAGATTTTCAATGATCTTTGTGCCATTAACCCTTTCATATTATTCAGCCAAAACTAAAGGATCAATATTTCACATATCTTAATAGATATTTAGGATAATATCATATTTATAAAAATACAAAACATTCTATTAAATATGAATGTGGAATGAAATACATTTTCAGTTTATATTTATATATAAAAAAAATATGTAATTATTTTATCTTTGTTTTTATATAATTAAAAAAAGAGAAAAAGTGATGCAAGAAAAAAAAATAGCGAAGAGTACTAAAGTTAGGGGTAAATAACTAAATATGATAGGTATCCAAGCCTTCTAATCTAGTGGTACATACTTTCTCTGCTTTCGTGGCTGCCTTTGCAACGTTTCAACACCCACTCAGTGGGATTTCAAGAAGTTTCGGCGATTTTCAGCACTCACTCTATCAGATTTTCGGGCATATCGAAGTTACGAACAATCTGGCTTATAGATTTCCTAAGCATCACTATATTTATGCATTGGAAGATAATATAGCAGTAATTCAAATACTGTGCTCGTTAATCTACAAACAACTTAGCAAAAATGGACATAATGTCAATTTTGCGCTATTCTTATTAAGTGAACATCCTTCATCATATGCCATTCTTATCAAGTGAAAATTTAACAAACGATACTATAATTTTCTTAACGATAACATCCATATAGCATAATGCTCGACTTAAATTGCAACTCTGGTAGATCTTATGACCCAGATCCAGCCAACCGCCTTCTCGTGGCATTGGAAATAGACACCTGACCTAGTTTATCTGCCTCAGATGGAACCATCCGCTCTTTCAGGGGCATATATTGTCGCAACCATACGCCAGTGTACACCTGCAAAAACAATGGTTAAGCTGTGTCAGATAATAAACAATAGGGTGAATCAACTGCAGTAGAATGCTGAGCATAAACATGATCAGTAACGAAGATGTCCATGAATTTGTTCTAATAAAGAAGCCGACAGAATCAAGATAGTGTATCAACTGCAGTAAAATGTTGAATATAAACATGAACAGTGGCGGAGATGCCCCTGAATTAACTTTAAGCCTTTATTGTTTAAGAAATACATGCCGCATATATGTTATGAAGTATATTTTCATCTACATATGTTATTTACTACTGCACGAAACGGACACCCTTCCCCCTTAAACCCCCTCTTTCTCCAAATCTTTTTATGTATTGACAGAACAGATTCAACACACTGACAGCTGTGATAGAACTCCTTAAGACCAGAATCGAGAAATTTCAACAAGGAAACAACAGCAAGGAAAGAAGAGAATGAGCATCAAATGTACAAAGACCTACCTGTTGTGGCCTCATTATCTTTGTGTCTGGATCATCTAGTGACTCACGCCAATGAGACAAGTATCCAGCCATTCTAGGGATAGCAAACAACACAGGAAAGAACTCCGTCGGAAAACCCATGGCTCTGTGTATGGATCACTTCACTTAATAAATACTATAACCAAAAACGATATAGACCATATTTAATGTAATATTACCTATAAATCAATCCTGAGTAGAAGTCAACGTTGGGATATAACTTCCTCTTAACAAAATACTCATCTGATAAAGCAGCTTTCTCAAGTGCAACAGCCACCTGCAAGAATGATTTAACTTCTCATTGACTCATACATAAATGCAGCCAGACAACACACATTTAAAAACTTAGAAGCTTTTTGTAATGAAAATTCCATTATGAAATTGAACCAAAAAAATTGTTTAGTTATTCCATTTTGGGATATGAGATCATCTGTGACCCTAGGCAAAGATCTTCCTGTAGAAAATCTTTGTACGTGAAAGCATAAAAGATGGTAAACCTACCTCGATTAGAGGGTCCCTACCAACAATTGAAAATACCTCCTCAGCTAATTTCTTTATTACCCTTGCCCTTGGGTCATAATTTTTGTAGACACGATGTCCAAAACCAGACATCTTCCGCTTCCTAAATCAATGACGATAGCATAAGAAAGTATAATTATTTGAATCAATAACAACATCCTCAAACAGCTAATCAGAGGGTGTGCCAACCTGTTTTTGACACCCTCAAGAAACTCCGGTATTTTATCAATACTTCCAATCTCACCCAGCATCTTAAGCACAGCCTGTTAATTATGCCATAGAAATCGTGTTAATTTATAGTTTCGTCATGGAGGAAAGACACAATATAAGGTTTAGATATCTACAAATTCTCCTTTCTGGAACATAAAGTAACATCTTAATTACCTCATTTGCTCCACCATGAAGAGGACCATACAATGCACCAACTGCTCCAGCAATAGCCGTGTAGACATCAACACCACTGCAGTTCAAGAGTTACGCATAGTTGGAAGATAAGAGGTATTCTGACTACAATAGTTGGAGGATTCCTACCTTGAAGCAAGATGCCTTGCAGCAGCGGTGGAACAATTCATTTCATGTTCAGCATGTAAGATGAAAAGAATGTCAAGAACACGAGCAAGTCGTGGATTTGGCTTGTATTCCCTGTTGCCTCTGCATGTCAAAAGAGTACTTGGAAATAAGGAGCTCAACCCTGATCAAATTCCCCTGAACCAATATCAGGTAAATGTCTAAACCAGCACCCACACCATGCCCCCATGTTTCATGTGCAAAAAGAGTTGTCTGAAATGGTACAATTATTTTGTAGTGGCCCTCATAGAATTCATATAACTGATGAGATAAACAGTAAGAAATAGCATCAGAACATACAAAGAGTCTAGCATGTATAGGAAGTTCTCCGAATAAGATAGGTTGTTGGATGGAAGTACAGGTGGTCTTCCTGCCATTCTCAGATAAGCTGCTGCAGCAATTGTTGGGGCCTGTAAGAGTAATAAAGACACTGCTCAGTAGTATGATACAGACGAACAACACTGAACAAAGAGCAAATGGTGAGGTAGTAACTAACCTTGCCTAATATGCGAACAATCTGCTTATCTCTAACTTGCTTAGAGTCGTATAAGTCTTGACCCTGTATGAAAAATACATGATGGTCAATGGTGGCGGGATGGAAAAGGTAGAAAAGGAGAGAGACGGTTGAAAACTGGTTACTCTAAGGGCAGGGTTGGCGTCTGGGTGGAAGACAGAGAGAGCACTCATTGCACTAACTAGAACACCCATTGGATGAGCATCATGAGGCATCGACTGTATTATATCCTGCAAATATAAATCTGCTTACTCAGTAATTACGGGAGTGGGACTTAAATATAACTTCCATATGGATATCATTGTATTTACAAAATATATAAAATGCATCAACATCGAAGCAAAGTATTGAATATTCCAGGTTAGAGAGCAATGCTTCAACAGTGATGCATTGCTTTTAGACATAAAAGTTCGGTTTCTATTCTCCTTGTTCCATTCTAAGTTGAGGATGTCACATTATATTATAAAGTCAGTGATTAGAACGAGAACTTATAAAACGAAAATCTACAGTATGATATAATAGTATAAAAGAATTAAAATGTAATACGAAAGTCCTTAAAATTGCGAGAAACATGACTAGAAAAAATTATAAGTTGAAGTAGCTCGAAATTGAGATACCAAAATTCCTTGTGGAACAGCTGAATGTTGAGAAACTGCGAATTCCCAGTCGGCTAACTGAGCTTGAGATGGTAAGTCCCCATACACTGGCAGTAAAAACCGCAGGAAAGTACATAAATTAATTATCTATAACCGAATAGTAGGGCGTTGTAACAAAGAGAAGGCGTCAAGGAGTTACTCAAGAGGTAAGCCACTTCGAGAAAGGAGCTACCCTCGGCGAGCTCCTCGATAGGGTATCCCCTGTATCTAAGGATGCCAGCATCACCATCAATATAGCAAATACTTGATCTAACTGGAGCTGTGTTTAGATACCCTGGATCATACAGCTTCACTCCTCCCCCAATCTGCATTATCAAAAACACTCCTCAATTGTGTTCACATCAATCGATCAATCAAAATCAACAATTCAATATTCCGGGTTCAAAACTCACGTCATCGCTAATTTACAAAAAAATATTTACTTGACATTTACTTCTGAAATCATGAATGATTTTTAATAAAAAATGAAATAAATGATGAATTGTTAAAGAATTATGACCTTTTTAAAATCGGCGGCTTTAACGGTGCCTTCTGGAGACACTTGGAGCTGGTATTTCTTCCCATTTCTCTCGTCAACGACGGTCAGCGTTCCTTTGACGTTAGGTGGTGGAGCTGAAGCCGAAGTGGGGCTACAGTCGAGAGCCGGCTCGGAGGCGGCTTGGTGTGAGAAGTGAGCCGCCAACACAGCCATCCGAGTTCGCGCCACCGAAGAAGAATCCGCCAACCTCTCCATATTCAAACCAACTAACTGTGATATAATAATTCAGTAGCTCTGGTTTATTGGGAAATGTAATGATCTCAAATTCTCAATGCCAAAATGTATATATAGCTCTTACTTTCAGAATTAAGAATACTAACCGCGGGTACAGTCCATGCCTGGATACATTGATGGAGTATTTGTTTACTTTAAGTATTTGTTTATTGAAAAATAATGGATATGATAAATTTCTTTAATAATTTATGTTAAATAAATTATAAATGGAAGTAGTTAAATGAATTTAATTGATATAGTTTTTGGAAAAAACTAAAAAAATTAAATACAAAAATAATTTTTTATTTTTCTCATCTAATTACTTTTAATTTATCTCATATAATTAAAAATATTTTTGTCATGAGATTTTTTTAAAATAACTACAGACTAAAACAAGTTATTAGATGAAAAATATAAATAATAATTTAAAATAAATGAAAAATTAAAAAAGGAGAAAATGCCAAGTGGCTTTTTGTTGCTTTAAGCATTATATATAGTATATATTTGGTACTTTTATTGTTAAATGTAAATTATTGTTTGTCTCGGGTACAGATCGGGTGGTTAAGATCGTAAATAACATCACGTTTTTTGTTTGGAATTGGTTAACGGAAATCTTCAAATTTTCTGATCATCTAATACTACGTATATCCCGCAATTTACTACCCTCGAGTGCGGGAGTGCTTAAGTTGCGGTTTAATTTTTTTTTATTAACCTAATTAATTTGTTTAAATAGCAAAAAAGCAAAAAACAGCAAAAATTGTGGGTGTCTTGGGATGCTCAAATATGTTGCAAGCTTCCACGTATGGGTTTACATATCCTCTGCGTTGTGATGATTTATAGGATAGTGTTGATCCACAAACCTGCTGCACCCATCCATTATTGGGTCTACTAAAGGGAAAAAACATCAACATACAAAACTCAAAACAAGCATTTAGTGGAGTCGATTGAATAGTTTAATGAAATACGTAGGTTTTTGTTAATGATAAAAAAGTTTTAGATTCAAAACTCACTTTATTATTAAATTATAAAAAAAAATTCCCAAAAAGACTAATATTAGAGTAAATCATTTTTTATTACTCCCGAATTTCAAACTGAAAATAGTCGACACACATCTTAAAAAACCAAAAGCAAGTTCAACACATTGGTAAACAATCTTTGTGATAAGTGATTAATATATAGCATATTTAGAGCTTAATTTATTATATTATAATAGTATTTGTACTTAATTGGAGATAATTTGCACTTGTTTTCACCTAATCTTGCTTGTAGGCCATTATTGAGTTAATTGAAGAAATTAAAGGCCTAATTGATGACGTGGACCAATATCAGCCCAATGATGGAGTTCCCGACGAGCCTAATGTGATTTAGTGAAGCATCCAGTGTTTGGGCCGAGAATCTCTACAAGCCCACCAGGGGAAGCCTAGAGAATCCTGAAGTTATCTATAAATAAGACTCTCCTCCATACAAAAAAGGGAGAGCTTCTGCAGAGAGAGCTTATGCACAGAGCAAAAAGCCAGTCAGAAGATTCTCAGCACTCTACTATTTTTATGACGTTTTCTAGTAATTTAGTTATTTATTGTTTTTTCAATTCTGAACTAATTTATTGTTAGTCAGGGCCACGATGTAGTTGGATTCGGATTATTTATTTTATGTGAGATTTGTTTATCGCATAATTTATGATTCTGGTTTGGTTTAATTACTAATACTTTTCATTAATTGGCCATTAATGAATTGTTTCTATGAGTGATTGATTTCTAGAGATAGGGTTGTCACTTGCGAAAAACAATTAGAACACATGTTTCAATTACCATAGAGATATAGGTATGTAGAAACAATACTCTTATTTCTCTTATGAGTCCGGATCGTGTCAAGTAATATAGTAGAAAAACAAGAGTATCGTCTCACAAATTTCAATCTATTGAGTACTAGTACTTTTTAAGTATCCTTAATTAACTCAAGCAATAACAGATGATATTAATTAATCTAAACATCAACTAATGCAAAAATAGTAAATAACAGATAACAATAATAATGCAAAAGCTAGCCAAGACACATGAATTCGTTAGAACGTCATATTAATTAACTATGAGATTGTTAATCAATTTATCATAAGAGGATTCTAAATATTAATATTCTCTCTCGAGTGATACTAAATTCGATTCGCCAAGAAACTAATATATCTCTATGATAGTTTAAAATATTGATGAAGTATAAAACCTATAACTTGCACATGTCAATACCTATATCTCTATGGTAATTGAAACATGTGTTCTAATTGTTTTTCGCAAGTGACAACCCTATCTCTAGAAATCAATCACCATAAAAACAATTCATTAATGACCAATTAATGAAAGTACTATTCAATTTATTTTTTTATTAACGTTGATAGCTCTTTTCTTTAAGCTTATGCCGTAGAAGCCGACATCAGGCTATTGGCCTTTTATCTGCATCTGAATTTTCCCGACCGGAAGGGGTTCGCGAAGTCTATTAGTTGCTTGCTTTCATTTTGAGTCTTTCCCGCATGCGTGACTACCATTCTCTCTTTTCCATATTGGTAGCTCCCCCGATATTAGTTCTCGCGGAGAAGGATCGTCCTGTAACTACCACGGGTTTACTTGTCTCTTTTTCCTTTGCTGGAGGTCTTACTAGCCTTCCCTCACGACTAATCTTTTTAGTTACCTGTCTATCAGGGAAATTCCCCAGTATTGCGAGTGTTCTACTCCCACTTAACCATCTAAGCTACACTTTCACTTGGTTTACTTACACTTTGTATTATATATATCACAAAAATTCGAAAAAATCACATATACAATATAACGATATCGAAAAACCTAAGGGGTCCGGTGCCCACCCCACCCCCTTAGGTCCGTCCCTGCCCGAATTCACCTCTTATGTTGGGCGATAGGCTAGTCAAACGGGCGTTTTAAATAAGTGTATCATAGTAGTAGATCATTCTTGCCAAAATTGTTGCGCAACATAAGTGTTGATGAAAGGTGTCATTCATGATGAAAGCTATAAACATGTGTTGGTAGGTGTATTTTGTAGAAGAAGCCTAGGTGTCTTGCTAGGTGTTACTTCTTGAAATTTTAATCCCGTGAAACATATTTATTTTATAACACCTAGGTGTAAAGTTTTATATTAATTTCCTATATAATTTTATTTTATTTTATATTAATTTCCTATATAATTTTTATATTAACTTCCTATTTTGTTCATAACACCTAGGTGTTACTTCTAGACACGAGGTTTAGTGTGAAAATTAGCTCAAATGAAGAATATTTGCCATTAAAGCTTTAAAGTGAAGCTGGAATAGAAGTTGAAATCGAAAATTATGAACCCTAAAATAGAGTAATGCAAGAGGCCAGAAACTTGACTTCATTTACAGAATTTAATTAGTTACAAGTTGATGAGTCATCTATATATTTATATGTGTATCTGTACAACTTATCATATCTTTAATCAAAACATCGAATGACCTAGTGATTAGGAGGTCAATGACTTAGAGGTCCTAGTCCGGGTTAGATTTTCATTGTAACGGACGGTGAGTGAATTTTAAATGAAGAAAGAAAAAGAAATTATTCCCTCCGTTCCTAAATGATGGTACATTTTGACTTTTGTGGTCAAACTTTAAAAAATTTGATCAATAATTCTCATTAAACGATAATAAATAATATAGTCATGTGAGATCTTGTTAGATTCGTCTCAATATATATTTTTGAAATATCAACTTTTTATACTTTTTTCGTATGTATACTAATAGATATTTATATTTTGAATTGTGGTTTGTTGACCATGAAAGTCAAAATATACCGATCATTTAGGAACCGAGGGAAGGAGTATATCTTTAACAACCAAAGATTTATCAATCTATAATGCTTATGTATAGATCGGATAAGTATTTTAATTTCTGTTTGATTTATTTTCCATTTCTTCAGGTTGAAATAAGACACCTCTGGGCGTAAATCGAAACAGGGGAATTATAAAATATTACTCCAAAATGAAAACCATTCAGAGATTCTTGCATGTAAAATATAGTTGGATGGAATAATAATGATTAATGAGAATAATCCGAAGCATTAACAAATTAAAGAGCATGTAAAATATAGGTCATTACCATTCTTAGGAGGAACATTAATTAATAAGGAAGTAGAGTACATGACAAATGAAATTGAGTTTAGCAGAAGCTTGAAGAGGTTGGCCTGAGATCGTTCAGCTTTCAAGCTCTTGATTTAAATGTACCCTCGTTCGCGATTTTGAAGAGGTTGGCTTGATGAGCAGCAGCTTTCTCAGAACTAAGTGATCCAACAAAATGATCTCTGACTGTTTGGTAGAGTACGGAATTTGTTATCGACCATCGAGTTCAACAATGAAGCTGTGCCTTCTCTACAGAGTGATCCGAAGCCATCGTTGTGGTTGTTTGATAGTAAATCAAGAATGCTTGTGTGTGGTCCGAATCCAGGAAGACTTGTAACACCAAATGCCTTTCCCGGAGTTCCCCACCACCCGAATATTGCAACTATGTATTGTGGGTGACTCTTCCAGAAACTACAATGTGATTCACAATCAATTTGATAGTGTATACTATAATGTACCCCAATCAGATCTTAAAGAAAACAGAATCATCGTATTTATTGAAATGTACTTACTTGCATGTCCCGGTGAATGGTTTGTTTGGGGTCGAAGGGTGGTGTTGGTACTGTACCAGGAGTGGTTGGTGTGGAAGGAGTAGTGGGAGTTTTCGGAATGGAAGGAGTAGTAGGAGTTTTCGGAATGGAAGGAGTAGTGGGAGTTTTTGGAGTGGAAGGAGTAGTGGGAGTTTTCGGTGTGCTTGGTGATGAGCAGTGTCCGCAGGGGGGTAGTTGGAGGTGACTGGTGATGGTGGTGACCTTTACCACCACTATGACCACTTTTTGGAGGAGCCGGGGAAGAAGGGCTTTGATGCCCTCCGTTGCTTGGAGGGTTGGGGCAGTTGGTGGCTGGTGGCGCGCTTCCATGTGATGGTGTGCTTGCATGGCTACCTCCTCCCGAACCATGTGACGGGCTTGGTATTACTGGACCTGTCACAATGCAAACAGTCTTTTAGGTCCCTAGCAAAAAAAAAGTACTACTAACAAAATTATGGTTTTGGAACTTGAACGCTTCGTTTGAGTACAGCTCGAGAGTTTAGAGCATGGATAATTCGAGCAAAATGTAAATTAGATAACTGATTGTAGTGATTAATACCAATCGGAGGAGTAGTGACTATCGGGGGAGTAGTGGTAATAGGAGGAGTGTGTCCTGTATACGGATTAGGAGGGAAGTGAATGAAGCTCTTCTGATCCGAAATCGGCACGAGACAATACCGGAATTACCAAGTTCTGACTAAGCAATGTGCGATAGCAGACCACATGAGAAGAGAAGCCTCATTGCCTTTGAATTTGATCAATCTTCCCATTTTTTCGCTTTGAAGAAAATGAAATGGATAAGAAAAAGAGTGTAGTAGTGGATAGTGTGAAGTGAGGTAAGAGGTTTTATAAGGAGTTACTAAAGAGTGAAGCAAAATATAGGCAGGTGAAGAAAGCGTGTGATTAGTTGTATTTCCTGCTGCTGCATTTAAGATGGACATTTAAATCTCAAACAATATCAAGTTGTGAGTTGTATTTTCCCATTCTTAACTAGTTGCTAGTTGTGTAATGGATGGGTAGATCTCATATGAAGTAATAATCTACAAACAACGTTAGCGAGTAGGTAAATCACATTAGTCAATAGTGTGTGCAAATTCGATCAAGAAAGCATTAATAGAAATTGCAGCGCCTAAGTATCGCATAATCGATCGTTGTCCTTGATGGCGATTGTAATTAGCTCCTCGAGTAAAGAGAAAATTCTTGATGACCTCTAATCCATTGGCTGTAAACCAAATCTAGGTATCGAGCTCTGACTGGTTAGAAATCCAACAGAAGAAGGCTAGGGGATACCCTCTGAACATTCCCTGCCATCATATCCATTTTCCAGAAGCTTTGCTTTCATCTATCTCAAACTTTTACAGAACTCACAGACCACATACAATCTGTACTCGATGAGTGCACATTAAGTGGATATTGAACTGATATAATAGCGTGTAAATTACGTTAATAGGTAAATTAACTAGATAGACTCGACCAAAAAGTAGTGTTGGTAGAATAATGAACTCATTAAACTTGGGTCACAAGCTAACCTATTTCACCAAATTAATCACGTTCGGGCTCTATCTCAAACTTGATCCGCCTACTATCTCTTTAATTTTTTTTCCGTTCCTAAAACAAATACATTTCTATATTTAATGCATGTGCTTTGGACTTTCGGCACTACTTTCATGCAAAGATAATATAGTTTTCTGATTCCATGTAAATATTTAATATCAGTTAATCTCATCATATCAATCCTATGGGTAGTCAATTCTTGTCTGAGGATTCTTAACAGAAAAATTATCATATGTAACTCAAAATGATCCTATAACAGCTTGCTAGTATAGATCTGCACGCAGGAAATCAAGATAAAATTTGAAAGGGGGCAAAATTTAAAAAACTTTAATAAAGGGACACAATTTCAAAAATAAATGAAAATGAAAAACAACAACAAATAATGTAAAATTATATTTCATATTATCCATAATTCTTCAGAATCTAGAGGGGGACAACCTACTGATTCCGTCCCTGCCTGTACTAATTTATTAGCTACGCTACGAGGGAGGGAGGGGGCGGGGTGGGGGTGGTGGTGGTGGTGGATATAGGAGAGTTGGAACCTGGAGTCATTTAATTTTGTTGATAATTGAGTTGGTGAGGGAGCGCCAAAAACATGAAAGATTGCATTTAATTCTCAATTATTATGGTAGCAATTCAGACATCAACTACATTGTCCACCTGTACTTTACTCAATTAGCAGGGTAGCAATTACTATTGATGTCTGGTTTGTGACACTTCGAAAAGGTATTAACGGAAAACTATCTTAGATTGGAAGCAAGAAAATGTATTCTAGCCCTCCGGACAAAGCAGCCTGAGTTCGACTCTTCAACACGTAAGACGAGTTCGATTCTGATACTAAGCAAACCTTATATTAAAGTGGTTAAAAGATAAACTAGTCCTTAATTAGGTGAGGCACTTCTCGAAATTTACTTTCTTTGTATATTTCAAAGCAGATACACGAGGACCATGAGAATGACAATTTAAGAAGAAGGAACCTAAATAATAGCTCCAATGGTCCATGCTAGTACTGTATGCATAAATTTGTCTGATTTGATTGCCTAATTTGTTTGTTGAGTGACTTGAGTCTTTGGCCTTGCAACTAGACATTAAATGTGCATGCCCCTTATTGAAGAGAAAAGGAATGAACCTAACTTCCACACCATTGGAAGAGCTGTCCATACTTCTTTGGGCAGTTGTGGTTCTACAATTAACATTGTTTATCTTGCAATGTTTTTCTGTGCAGAATAAGTAGTTGATAGCATTAATGTGTTGCATATGGAATAATAGTGTTGAAAAGATATAT
>CM016567.1:19372255-19496877 GCA_003412495.2 Echium plantagineum | reverse complement strand
AGGAAATGTAGGAAGAGGTCGAAGTCTCTATCCATACTATCACTGGCCCTAACAAGATATCCCATTCAGGGTAAGAGGCACAGCTGCAAGACACATCATACACATCCTTGTGGACATAGGGAATACCTACACTTTCCTGGATGAGTCTATAACAAAACAGCTCAACATTCCCATTGTTAGCACTTCAACAATGATGATAAATATTGCTAATGGTGATAAGCTAGCCAGCTCATTTATTTGTCTAGACTTTAAATGGAGCATCCAAGGTCACACCTTCCAAGCCAATATAAGATCGTCACTCTTAAAGCTTGTGAAATGGTAATTGGAGTAGATTGGCTAAACCAATACAGTCCCATATAATTGGACTTCGCCAAATGCAGCTTACATTCACTCACCAAGACCAGGAAGATCACTTTGCAAGCGGCAACAATAAACTCTGACTCCAAATGATTGGAGCAAAAAAGTTATCCAAATGACTACATAAGCCTACCTCTGTTTCCATATCTCACTCAGCTCTCTTTTCAATCCAACTTGCCTACCTTCCAAACAATCCTGATTTTACCACCAATTCTCACCATGCATTTCATCCCCTACTCCATGAGTTCCAAGACATCTTCACCCCTCCAAAATACCTCCCTCCACTAAGAAATAGTGATCACATTATTGTCCTTAAACCTAAGCCCAACCAAGAAAATTTCCCCCTACAGACATTCACATATGTTGAAAACAAGAGATTGAAAGATTGCTCTGAATTACTCTCTAGTCTCTTCTGGATCATTAAGCATTCAAACTCAGCTTTTGCCTTCCTGTCATTAGTCAGAAGAAGGATGGATCCGGAAATTTTGTGTGGACTATAGATATTTAAACACTCCCATTATTAAGCATGATTTTCCCATTTCTTTAGTTGATGACATGTTAGATTGTTGAATGAGGCTACCATTTATTCTAAACTAGATTTTAGGTCTGGTTATTACCAGATTAGAATGAATGATGTGGACATCCCTAAAACAGCTTTCAAAACAGATGAGGGACACTATGAGTTTATAGTGATGCCCTTTGGACTATCAAATGCCCCTGCCCTTTTCAATCTATCATGAACCATGTCTTTAGTGATTGTTTAAAAAGTTTGTGCTTGTCTTTTTGATGATATCCTAGTCTATAGTAAAAACATTGCAAGTCACTGTAAATACTGCATAGAGTTTACTTACACTAAGAGTATTTTTTGCCAAACCATCCAAGTGTGTATTTGGGCAGTCCCATATTGAATGTTTAGGCCACATCATTTCTACTGGAGGAGTTCAAGCACACTCAAGCAAATTTGATGCCATGATCTCATGGCCTAGGCCTAACAATATTAAATCATTGAAGGGATCCTTGGATTAACTGGTTATTATAAGATATTTATAAAAATTATGGTATAATAGCCAAACCCCTCACCAGTTTACTTAAGAAAGATGCCTTTCAATGGTCAAGTGATGCAACTGATGCATTTGACAAACTGAAAGAAGCTATGAGTTCCACCCCTGTATTAGCACTGCTTAATTATTACCTATCATTTGATTGTGGAAACTAATGCATCATTGCAGGGATATGGTGCTATCTTGATGCAGAATCAAAGGCCTTTAGCATTCATAAGCAAAGCATGGAACAAGGTGCAAACAAGATTGTCAGTTTATGAAATGGAACTCCTGCTATCATTCTGACAATCACAAAGTGGAGATATTATGTCATAGGAAGCAAGTTTGTCATAAGAATAGATCAGCAATCCTTAAAACTATTGGAGTAGAAAGTAACCACATATTTGCAGCAAAAAGCAGGCAAAACTGCTAGAGTTGGATTACAATATTCAATACAAACAGGGCAAACAAAACATGGTAGCAGATACACTGTCCATGAGACCACAACAAGATGTAGAATGTCAAGCATTTTCAGTAGTCCACCCTACTTGGATGATTGAAATTAATGGCACCTACATGAGAGACAATATTATTCAACACTTGTTAGCAGGAATCATCTTAAAGCCATCTGAATTTCCAGACTATTCTTACAAGGAGGGTGTATTGAGGTATGAAGGAAGAATAGTAGTTGGAGATGGTGACCAAATCAGACAGAAGATCATTGATGCCTTACATGACTCATCCAATGGAGGGCACTCTGGTATTTCTGTCACCTATAACAATGCTAAGACTTTATTTTATTGGAAAACCCTGAGGAAGCATGTAGTTGAATTGGTGTCATCACGTGCCATTTACCAGAAAAGCAAACATGAAAATATCATTCCTGCTAGATTGTTACAATCATTAGATATCCCTAAGGAAGCTTGGAGTCACAAATCAATGGACTTCATTGATGTTTACTAAAATCAGTAGCTAAAGATATCATACTAGTGGTGGTGGATAGATACACAAAATATGAACACTTGTTGCCCTTTCTCACTCATACACTGCACAAGATGTAGCTCATGCTTTCTTAGACAATATATATAAGTTACATGGTTTACCTTCTCACATAGTCTCTGATAGAGACAAATTATTGTGAGTGCATTCTGGAATGAGTTGTTCACTAAATTAGGATCTAAGTTGCACCATAACACCTCTTATCATCCTTAATCAGATGTCAGACTGATAGGGTCAACCAATGCTTAGAAACCTACTTAAGATGCATGACTAGTGACAAATCACAAGACTGGAGCAAATTGATATCCTTGGCAGAGTATTGGTACAATAGAAATCACCATACTAGCTTGCAGATGTCTCCCTTTAAAGCATTGTATGGCTACCAACCTCCATTACTAGCTAGAACACCTTACTTAAAGAGGTGCACACTGAAGTGAAGGAGATGATTGATCAAAGAAAGGAGGTGACACAATTGATCCAACATAATTTAACTCAGCACAAGAGAGAATGAATGTAACGTTATGGCCTAGATTATAAAATTTAAACATTAAAATTGAGATAAGATTTATATAAAATATATATAAGTAAAATAATTAACTCGGTTTGTTTTATTAAGACCGTTAAAAGCTTGT
The DNA here is from genome assembly GCA_003412495.2 of Echium plantagineum. NCBI lineage: Eukaryota > Viridiplantae > Streptophyta > Magnoliopsida > Boraginales > Boraginaceae > Echium > Echium plantagineum. Next base: position 19,493,849 of record CM016567.1, on the reverse strand, counting down.
TAGTCCGTTTTATTTGAGCCTTTTCGAGCCAAGCCCATATGAACACTATATAAGCCCAAGATGACACCAAAAACCCTATTTTCTTTTCCTCCCCTCCTTTCCCCAAAGAAAAAACAGATGACAATTTTCTCTTATCGTTGGATCAAAATTTTGTGCTTTCTTCCTCCGTTTGCTCGTAATATTGGGTTAGTATGAAAGAATTGGGCTTAAAGTGCAATTATAGACAAGTTTGGGGCATTTGTGAAAAGATGTAAGTTATGATATAAAATATGAGCATGGGTGCTAAGGTTAATTATATGAAGGTTTAGAATAAGTAATTAGTATTTATAAGTGTTAAATTATTAAGAATGTGATACAAATTGGGTTAGAATTAGAATTGATAAGTTTAGGGGTAAAATGTAAAGTTAGGAGAATAGTGGATGATAATGTGATTTAAATGGTTAAAGGGGGCATGTTGGGGCCTAAGATGTAATTTAAATTGATTTTGAGGTCATAGTGTTATAAATGTGGAAATTGGGGCAAGGTGCAATCAAGTATAATTGAGGGGCAAAAACGTAATTTCACTAGAAGTAAGGATTTTAATCTTAGAATAAGATAGCGATTGACTTAGACTTAATATGAGGATAGGAATTGGGACATTTATGGGAGTTTCACCTAAGTTTGACCATAGTTGACTTTGACTAGGGCGACCGTTGACCAAGCCGTTAGTGACTTTACGTGTTGATGACTAGACCTTTCCGATAGTAACAACATTATAATGGGCAAAATCGTCATTTTTCCAAGATTGAGCTAAAAGGCTATTAATATGTATAATAATTCCTGATGTAACTAATTCGAGTGGGATGGGATGTCTTTCGAGTAGTGTTTGATATAGAGCATATGTGTTATATAGGTCCTAATGTGTGATACGAGTATTGGATTGAGACTTGGAATTTGCTATTGCGTTGCTGTTTGCTTGAGGTGAGTTCTACTCACGTGTTGTTATTACTTTTGTATGTGTTGTGTGGTAGTGATAAGTACATATTGATGCATTATGATGATTACTGTTGAGCATGGAGCATGAGTAGAGATGTTAGGGTGGACCTACGGGTCGTATATGTGTTGTGTGTGTTGTCCAGATCCGGAAACGTAGGATTGACGGGGCGCCATGATTGTGATGGGCCCATATGCGGAGTACAGGGGTTTTGTGTGATGTTGTGATGTGTGATGGATGCGCTGTGTGGATGACGAGATGTGTGATGATATATGGTTGGTCTCCCTGCAGGTTGAGCTCGGTAGAGTACTGTACAGTGCGAAAGTCCAGATCCAGTGCATTTAGTATTGCATTTGTGTGGTTATATTGTTTATCATTTTGAGAACAATTACTTATGTCTTGAGCATTATTATTTCGCGTATGTTATTATCACTTGCTTTCGCATCACGTACGTGGGGTGGTAGCCACGCGTGAGAAGGATTCACCAGCTGTCGAGCTGACCCTTTCGGGGACCTTTTCTTTAGCAGGTTAGTTGCGTGGTAGTGGCATTGACCCCTGTTTCGGTGAGTGGCGATGGTGGCATTAGGATCTCCCTCAGTTTGTGTGTTTTACTGTTTTGTTCTAGGAGTGGTATTGGATGTATTGTATTGTATTGTATTGATGTTGCTGAGTCATAGATTTTGATACCCCGATGGATATGTTTTAACACCTTCAGTAAACCATATTCTCGTTACCATTATTTATTTTATTTCATTTAATGTCAGTTAAGATGTATGTTTTATCGAGTCATCCATCGAGTGGTGACTCTGGTTTCGGATTTGATATCGAGCCTAATCTCGAGGCGGCCGACTCGGGGCGGGTCGTTACAAGTTTGTGCAAGCTTGAGGGTCGAAGCAAACAAATCACATAGGAGGTAACCAATTTAACGATTTTAGAACTCTAGTGTGTTATTTTTGTGAGGGCCGATTATAATTTCATTAAGGGGAGGCGATTCCATTATTGTTGGGTGATCATATGATTTTCTTATTAATCTAAGTCATAATTGTACTAGAATCTTGTTATATGCATGAGAATCAAATAAAGACACTAATCTTGGATATGATGATAGTCGTGTATGATGAGGATGATGTGAGGCTTATTAGTTGTTATTTATGCTACAATCCACATAACTATCACTTAATATATATTGTTAATGAATGGTTTATATCTTTTTGCTCATGACTAAGTTAGTCTGGACCTTGAGGGTGTGGCTTAGGTGTCGAATTGATGGGTATGTTGCATTAGGTTGATTTCGTGATGTAATTAGGATGGTAGATGATTAAGATGTTGTCAATTGGTGTAATTAGGCATGATTTGAGTAGAAGGCGGCCCTTAATTGACTTAAGAAGTGTTCGACTCTTAGGTTTAGAATGTACGTTAGGGGTCGAATTGTGATTATATGGAGTATTGGGGCTTAGTTGTAATTAGGGTGAAGCTTCGGACTAAATTGAGCATGTTTTGAACCAGGACTTTAGATGTTGACCACGCAGTGTTTGAATGGGATGAATTGAGGATATAGGATAATTATTTATGATAAGAAATTATTATTTCATGTTATGATGTGTTAGAATGGTTTAAGTATGGATTATAAGAAAGTTATGGGTTAAAAATGTAAGGATAAGAAATTATAGGGATGTGTGACATTTGGGATCGGGTCTAAGTTGGATGGTTGAGGGTTGAAAATAGATATATTGAATGTGACTTTATGGTGATAGTAAACATGATTTTATGATGATAGTAAATGTGACTTTATGGTGGTAGTAAACATGATTTTATGATGATAGTAAATGTGACTTTATGGTGATAGTAAACGTGATTTTATGATGATAGTAAATGTGACTTTATGGTGATAGTAAACGTGATGTTATAATGATATTAAAAGTGATTTATGTGAAGATGTGATAAATAAGGGTCTGGGTCGAGTTCATGATAATTTTGGAGTTAAAAGTGTAATATGGGAAGCTTAGGAAGCTTTGACTTTACTTGACTTGAGTCAACTTGACTATTATTTCTGGAGATAATGATTAAGCGTAATTTATAATTTGGAGGATGAAACTATCGGAATAAAATAGATATACATATATATGTAATTACATAGTGGATCTAATATTGGCTTATGATAACTAAGAGGAGTTCAGGGGTACAATCGTCATTTCACACTCAAGGGTAAAATGGACATTTAGCACTCAAGGGTAAAATAGTCATTTCGCACAAAGGGGCAAAATTGTCATTTCACATAAGTGGACTGAAAGTAAAGTGTTGTTATTATTATGAATATTAAACACTAATTCGTGGGGAGTTGGGGCGGTTTATGAGCAGTAATTGATAGATTGTACATTTATACTAGGTCCTCACACTTGATTGATATATGCTTGGACTCGGGAGAGAGCTTGCTTGATATTGCTTGAATGAGTTCTTACTCACGTCTGTTTACTTTCCTGTATATGTGTATGTGAAATTGTGTGTTGATGTGTGAAATTGGAAGTTATGTTACGGCTATTAATTATATATATTGGTTATGGATCTGTTATGATGACTGATATGTTGAGATGGTCACAGAGGTGATGCGGGCGATGGCGGGTAATGTCATTGTAGTTTAGAGCTGGTCACAGAGGTGATGCGGGCGATGGCAGTAATGTCATGGTAGTTTAGAGCCGGTCTCAAAGGTAATGCGGGGATGGCGGGTAATGCCATGGTAGTTTAGAGCCGGTCACAAAGGTGATGCGGGCAATGGCGGTAATGCCATGATATGATGATGAGTATGAGTGGTCTCCCTGCAGGCGAGTTAGGTAGAGTACTGTAGAGTGTGAAAGTCCGGATCCGGTGCATATAGTATTATTGTTGCATGTGTTTTTATATGATGATATTGGATTGGATGGGATGTATGTGTGGATATCGTACTTGGGTGGTTTGTGCTGTTATTGATGGTGTTGGTTGATGAGTTGTTGAGATGTATTATTGATATGTTATTCTTTTTCCCTGTTAATTTATGATGTATTCTTTATCGCTTTCATATCACGTGTGTGGATTGGTAGCCACCCGTGAGTTAGAATTCACCAGCAGTCGAGCTCACCCTTCGGGAACTATATTTTATCAGGCTATCTGCGTTATGGAGAAGTGGACTTCTTGATTTAGTGAGTGGCGATGGTGGCATTAGGATCTCTCTCAGTCGTTGGGTGCCGTACTATTCGTCATGCTTTTATGTTGTAGTGTTTTGGAGTCGTTATGAGTTGTACTGTTTTGAGGCATGTACTTCCTTACCGTTGAGTCGTAGGGTGATACCCCGATGGACATGTTTTTCAGTATTTCCAGTAAAAACAGATTTACGTCATTTTACTCTTTTAATCACTTTTTATATCTATATTTTTTTATTCGTTAAAAGAGTTTTCTTATCGAGTCATCCATCGAGTGGTGACTTTGTTACGGATTTGATAGCGAGCCTAAGGGCCCACCTGGGGCGGGTCGTTACAATGAAAAGATTTGCTGATAACAAAAGGTCTGATAGAATATTTCAAGAAGAAGATATGGTGTATCCGAAACTCTAACCCTACAACCTACAACCTACAGGCAGAATTATGTATCTTTGAGAAGGAACATGAACTTGGCTGCCAAATTCTATAGTCCACTCAAGGTCATTCAGAAGATAGGGCCAGTTGCATATAAATTGGAGCATCCTGCCAGTTCAAAAATCCACAGTTTTTCATGTTTCATTGCTTAAATCTCATTTGAAGAGGAAGACAACTATCATGTCAAAAATGCCACCTACATTGCCTGATAGCTCATTTTCTGTACACCCTATAGCTATCCTGAAGAAGAGAACTGTAAAAAGGGGAAGCCTATGTGTCTACCAAATCCTAAATACATATGAAAAAAGTTTCCATCCTTCCTAGGGGTCAAGGAAATGAGAAGGAAACAACCAGAGAAGAACAAGACAAATTTACTTTTTATATTTATGAAATTTATGTTTACATTCAGCATTTTCAATTACAAAAATTGCCTATAAAGGCCAATGTAGTTACACTTTTTCTATTATGAATGAATATCTATTTCCTCACCTGTCTCTATTTTCTGTTTTTCTTCTGTCCCTAGGCTCTTCGTCTCCATTCTGTCTTCCCTCTTCTCTGCTTCCCTCTCTTCCCCTGTGTCTCCCATATCACTTCTCCTACACGTCGTACAAAAAGTGAGCTACCTCAAAGAAATTAGTGTATATTTGATTCAACTCAATAACAACGATCTTATATGACAGCAAAAAACCATAAAATAACTAAGAGAAACTAGACTTACTCTAATTTTGGTGTCAAGGTTTTCACTTCGTTAACTGCAAGTCTCGCTGCATAGAGTGCCAATTTCTTCACCTTCAAGTAGAGGTAACAACTATGGATGGATGATACTTCCAGAAAATGCAGTTTATTAATAAGTTCGTGCACAAATTGTCTTATTGTTATCTGCCTTTGTTGTGCGTCTAAACTCTTGAGAATTTTTTTTTTTCTTTATAAATTAGCGATGAGGTGAGTATCGAACCCAGGACCTTCTGGTCACTAGCAAGAGCCTTTTCCACTAGGCTATCCGATTAACTCAAACTCTTGAGAATTTTTTAGTCTCTAATTATACAGTCACCAATCGAAGTTCAAGATTCACACTTACGTGACAACAGTCGATCCCAAAGTCCAAATTAAGATCAGCATTTGACTATCTGCAGAGCACAACAATCCCTTTGTGGACCTAATACTAACCTCTATAACTCCTAATTTCAACAGTATTTCAATATCTGTTTCCGTCTCTGTGCTTATACGGCCAAGTACTAATTACGTAACCTCACATAAACTAATTTTTCCTACTGAAAAAATATCCATGTTCGTTCCCTTTGGCAAACCCATGAATAGATCTTGCATTCTGGTAGGCATATCAGGAGTCCAAAAACTAAGGTCTCACATAGCCCTCATGAAAAAATTTCAAAAAACCTTTTTTAATCCTTCCAGAGAAGGAGTACGAAGGAAACAAGTTTATTACTAACTATGATGCAAAAGATAGAATAATTGAGTTAGCAAGGAGGCGTAGAAAAACCTCCAGTATATCTTGCTTAGATCTGTGAGATCCTGGAAGCACTCGAAACTCCTCTGTCAATTTGATGCACTCGTGAATGCTATCAGGCGACACAAAGTCAACAGCAACTTTGATGCAGGACTGCGAAGAGTAAAAAGCATCATTACTATCATTACGAAGTACTACAGACAGACAACATTGATATATTCTACGAAAAGCCATCAAAAAGCTAACCCTGTTGGAAATTAAGACCTTAATAACCTCCAGGAGAGTGACATTCTCCAACAATGTCATCTCATATGTTCAATCGGTTGGAGCAACTAGGTCAATAGAGCTCGCTGTATGTCCCTATTTGTTACTGATATGTATTCATTTTTCATTTATAAAGACCCCCAAGTCCATAATAAATGCAACTGTTATTCAACTTGTACATGATACCTAAACAACCTTCAGTTCATTACATATTGATGAATGATGATTGCATATAGAAAGCACTGTTGCAAATATTAGTTAACATTAATTTGACACGCGCAATGAGAGCAAGCAGCGACATTTATATCCACACTAAAAGTATAAATATAAATGCAACACCTTTTGACGGTTGCTATACGTTTTGTCAAAGCAATGTAATGTTTATATTTTTCACGTAACATATTTGGTTTTGAAATTACGTTTCAATTTTTGGTGAAGTCATGAAAAATGACTTCCACTGAGCAATTCTCTTTATATTTAGCCATTACATGTAAAGTTTAACTATTAGACCAAGTTCATTATGTTTCCATGTATGTTGATTAAGAATGTGAACCAACAAACAAACAAGGGTAGGGGTTCACCTTCCTATTTCTCACTTGATGTGGGCATCCGGCCGGAATGAACACAGCTTCGCCAAGGAACTGCTCAAATGTCCATGGCTCAACATCTGGAAAAAATTGCAGTCCCGTTAAAATTTTGTTATTTATCAAATCTCATTAAGAAAGGATACATCACTTACTAAACTCCTCCTTCAGTTTTCTTAGGTGCTTCTCGTTCAGATAAAGAGTCTGGTCATGAATGGGGTGAACAACCTACAATTGAATCAAATTAATATTACACGTTATTCAAATCTGTTAAGTAACAATGGCAATTATCAATCACGAAACTACCCACCGAAGGCAGAGGCAGATTATTAATATGGCGAAATTCCTTCCAATGTTTCTGCAAGTATTTAGTTAGTTTGGGCACATCCTCTCTGCGAAAGATGTCCCATACAGCACCTCCATGTTCAGCCACGACGCCGCGAGAAGCATCTCCTGCTGAAGCGGATTTGACCTTTATCCTTGGTGAGTCAGTGCTGCTGAGATTGATCTGATCCAATGCAGATGTTTCTTCGGACAATCCTCTACATATAACAACAAAAGTTCATTCAACTAAAGTTTTGTGTTTCAAAAAGATTACGTATTAAACCAATCCATGATATTATTTATCTGCTCCTACCTCCATTTGTGAAAAATAGGCAAGATTTCGAAGTTTGATGTTCAAAAAGTAAATACTCCGTTTTAATTTTTACTGTTTCTATGAAACTGAGCTGACAAATATGCATAAGTTATTGGTTTTTTACCTGTTGTCCTTGTATTCAGCATCCATGGAACTTGAATGATAACGGATATCGAATGGAACATTTTCACGCTCATGATTTCCATCATCCTCTGATTCACAAAGCTCACTGGAATCCTCAGTCTCATATTGCCTTTTCAGTTTATTGATGATTTCGTATTCACATGTCTCAATCTGAACCTCAGTTGTGTGGGTTAATATATTTACCTGTAACAAAGATGAAAATATGACAAAGATCCCATGAACAAGTCGGAATGAACATAGAATTAACAAAACGATCCATCAACAATCAAAATTAGGGGCATACGTTTTCTAAAGAAAGTAACAGAACTAGATATATCAGTACATGCATTAAGCAGAAAACAGATCCCACCAAGTCCTTAGTATAGTTTTAGTACTGAATAATCTGCAAGACCTTGCATATCAGGTCCCAACTCCCAACAAAATAGAATAATTTACGAAGTGATAACATCGAGTATACCGCATATGCAGATATTTCCTGACAAGGTTATAATGACTCTCATAAATATCAGCAAGTATTATTTCTAACTAGCGCCTCATATTAATTCCAAAACTAGCTCCAGTTACTTCGTTCTTTAAACCAAGAAAGGAAGACAGGATGTGGAGGAAATTTTAGCATAGCAGAAAAAGTGGCATGAGGTAAGAAGAGTCTGGGGTGGGAGAAAAATAGTGATGGAGATACGAAGAAAATGATGCTTGATGCACTGATGATGATTTTGGAGTAATCAATACCCAGAGCAGGAGAAAAAATAGCGCAAAAATAGGACAAGATACAAAGACTTTAGATGGAGGAAGAATAACAAGGAACGCCTTAAATATTGCATAAGTAATGAACGGCACTTAGCCTAGGTGCCATAGTATGCCTTCTCTGCTACTTTGGACTACAGTGCTTAAATTTGATTCATCAGGTTTTTAATCAAGTGATAGCTGAAAATAGTAAGTATACCGCATCGGAAATGTCGCAATGCAATTTTGTGACTGAATCTCCTCTACCAAGCTCTTCATCGTTTCCGTAGGCTATGTATGTTTTGGGTCCTAGATCAGGCTTTAATGCACCCTCTGGAAGCTTTGTAGCAAGATTTAAAGGACCAGATTTAGGATCTGTATAATCAAGGAAAGGAAGCATTGCAATAAACTCTGCACCATGCCTCGGTAAGCAATCTTCGAAAGTATTCGTAGGTGGCCAATCTTTTAGCTTTAACATCTCTGGCCACCCATTCTTATGCCACCGACCCTCTAGGTAGCCCTTGAAGAACTGGCAAAGTTTAATTTCTACCTGCAATTTAGTAGATATGTTACATTGGTCAAGTGTGTGTGTGTGTGTGTACTTCACTTTGATGAGGTGCGCCTAGAATAGATTATGTAATAACTGAAAGAGAAAAAAATTCCCAACTTTCTTCTTCCTTTTTCTCCCTACTCATACCCCCCTGGCTTTGAGTTTAGTTGGATTTAACGGTTTTTATTTATTATGTAAATACGTACAAATGTCTCAAATTACTCAACAGGTAATCAAAACATAAGAACCGAAATACCACTTGCCAAGAAACGAATACTCAAACTTATATCAACTGAGCACATACCTCGCACCAATCCAGGCAATCAATGGTCTTCACGCATGAGGTTTCTTCATTTAATTTCTTATTCACGCTCTTAAAAGCTCTCCGCATCACCATTGGCTCCCAACTTAAACCAGAGCCCAAATCTAAAACATTTTTTACAATAACTGGCTCACCTTTTCTCCAATGGATTTGAAAATGCTCATAGTCACATTCTCTCTGTCCAACAGCAACAGGGCAGTATAAGAAGTTGTCATGACCATTTTCTCTGAATGCTGCTCGCCTTAATTCATTATCTTGTCCAGGAGCAACCTTTAGGCATGAAGGACATCTTTGTGATGAACTGGCTAGAGGAAACTGATAAGTTGATGTTAGATCATCCGCTGACTTGATTAATTGGTCAACTAAGTGAGCCTCAAAAATGCGTCGTAACTCAAGTACTCCAGTGCCACAACCGCCACATTCTTTGGGAGGGCATGGTATACTGCCATCTACATTTGGTCTCCAGTTAGGGAAGTCACATGTTATATCACTTGCACAACAATCAGCTGGAAGATCTTCCACACAAACTTGACTACCTGAACTAGTCTTTCCATCTGGATCTCTGCTGCATTGATCAGATCTTTTATGTGAACAGTCGGAAGTGTTATCCACTTTAACACCTCCAGGATGTACACCATTTCTGAGTTCCCGACAACAATTAAGGCAGATATCATATGAACAAGATGGATTTGGACAGCTTCTGTAATAGTTGACAATAGATGTCTTGCAATTGTCACTGTTGAAAAGATGCATACATCATTAACAATTTGTTGCCAACAGATACAGCAAATCAAGAGAAGAAGAAGTATCTAAACGTGAACCTCGAATATCGTTGATACAAAATTTAATGGAGGATGACCAAGGAATTCAAGACTATTAACAGCATGAAATTCTTGCAAAGTTGTAAGATATTTGTTTATAGACATGGATAAACAAATTTGACCATACTAGATCTAAACTTCTTAGGACAGCAGAGGACCACGTCGCTCAAGGTCTTCCATAGATATTCCTTAGAGGTTAATTGTTACATACACTCAATATCAACATGCCTAATATCTTGGAAGACGCTCCTGCTTAAGCGGGGTTGGGGTAGGAGGGGTTAGTACGCACCTTACCCTGTGATAACAGGGAGGTTGTTTCTAAATTGACCCAAAGAGTTAAATGTAAACACTGTCTACTACTTCAGTATAGATAAGAACTGTAGGTAGTGTAATGAGCCATTGTGATTTATTCCATTATATCAAAGACCCAGAGAATACAAAATATTTTACTTCATCCCATAGGACATGGAAACAATACATAAACTACAAATTAAATTTGATAGGGCTCTTAATTTAATTTTTGAGTATGTCCCCAAGTTGTAACAGCTGCTGAATGTAAATAAACTAAAAATATCTGAAGTGCGAACAAAAGAATTTGTGAACTGTAGGAATCTAATACACAATGTAAGTTCAGCATTGAGGATGGATACCAGAATATTCGGTGACCTTTATCTACTACTGCTTCGATGATATCGTCTTCAATCAATTTAACACCTAGAAACAATATACCATATCATGTTATCAAACAGTTCAATAATCTACGTGGAAAGAATAAGGAAGATTCGCTGTTCAAAATGAAATTGACGTCTTGTACCACGTATGCCGGTCTCAATATCCAATTCAGACCTCTGCTCTAGTTGCAAATGATTGAGAACAGGCAATATGTTGACCAGCAAGTATACCAATTTTCGCAGTCTGATACAATCCTCTTCCTTTTCGTGGCAGGTCTATAATGGTCATCTTTTTTAATAAGGGTAAATTCTCATAATGATGGCAAGTGAGGGGATGAGAAAAGAAAATGAACTTGTTACCTTTAAGTTAGTTTCTTTTTGGAGGCAAGCTTTGCAATTGCAATTGCCACAGCAAAAAGGGCATGAACTGCGTATCTCTTCCTCCTTTCTCTTTGGATACCTGTTGAAAAGTTTATTGAATGGGCAGTAAAAAAACAAATTTCATTGTGCCATAACAAAATGGGAATTACATGACACTACTTTGACTGTATGCCCAAGAAATGAATAAAGCAAAGCACGAGTGGTTTGAAGAAATTTTCCAGTCTCCCTAATAAAGTTGAAAAGGGGATAGACTAAAAAACGACTTGGAAGCAAAAACCATTCTGAAACTATGAAAATCATTTTTTAGACAAATTAAAATAATAAGAGTCAAATCGTTACCACTTCATAATGCATTCATGGCAGAAACGCTTTCTACACTTTGAGCAACTAACACTCGATCTGTAGGGTTTCACACATTGATGGCACAGGATAATCCCACGCACCCGTGCAGTACCATTATCCTGCAAGATATGTCTAATTAGAAGCCAATGGAAATTAAGAATGCACATATACCTACTGTAACGCTAACAAATAATTATTCCTTCCCCTATGCTCGCAATAATGTAACTGTAACGCCCCCGCCCCGGAGCCCCTGGATTGGCAAGAACATTTGATGGACGGGTCTCACAAACCATTTTCATTACAAGTTTTTGTCCTCACTCAAGTGTTCCCTTGGAAACTTCTCAGGGGTCTCCCATCAGAGAATTACTCCAGGCCAAACACTATGAACCTTAGAGTTCTTAGAAGTTGGAAGGAAGAGCATTTTGATGGTAAGATAAGTTCCAATCAAATCTTATCAAATACTAATCACATCAGCCATTCGAGGGTCGGGGTATTACAGCAACCCAGCACATCTATACACAATTGATAGTGTGTGGCATAACATGTTAGAAATAGATATCGGACAGAATTGCACATTATTTCGTTTTTCATTCAGTATAATTACTAATTTAGAGGAACATGAAGGGAAAAGATGTAAGAAATATTTTGAAACATTGGATGCGTATCAATAAATCCAAATGTGAAGAGACTTTATTAAGTTTGACGACTTTAAAACCCTATTTAACTCTTATTTTGTCACAAGAAATATTGAAAGCTTAGACGATGCAAATGAAAACAAGATCAACTTAGGAGAAGTGGATCAAACTTGAAACTAAATTTCCTCTGCAGCCATTGTTATATTACTCTTATTCTAACTTTCTCTGAAGGAAACAAAATAGCAGGAGAAAGTTTAAACACTGATCATTGGTTAAGAATAAGAAACCAAATGTAACAAACAAAAAAAAGGTGTTACCTGTATAGGCACTGAAACTTGTTTCTCCTCTTTTCTGTTATTCTTATGCTTTATATTGTATCCTGATATCCTGGTTCTTTCTTGGGCAAAGCTAGCAACATTTGTCGCCTCTCGAGAATTTTCCTCTAGAGTAATCATCAACACGTCACCATCTGCATCTTTCTTATCTTTATAACCCTTAGGTGTACGCTTCTTCCTAACAATTGCCCCACTGCTGGTATCCACTCTACGAACTTTTCTTTCATTAAGTTCTTCAGCATTTTCAACAATGTCTTCTCTCTTTCTCTTAGTCTTCCTAACAATGGCCCCACTGCTGGTATCAACTCTATGAACTTTTCTTTCGTTAAGTTCTCCAGCATTTTCAACAATGTCTTCTCTCTTTCTCTTATTCTTAGAGCCCTTAGGCCTTCCGACCTTCTTATGGATCACATCTTGTTTTTCATGCTCACCTGGCACCCAACAGATCATAGATAGATTCTCCCCGACATCATTTGATGTAAATGCTTCTTTTCCACCTCTCTTCCACACATCATCATCCTTGCTATTATTGAAACCCTCCGGTTCCCTTTTCTTGTCATTGCAACTCTGGGGCCCCTCCCTTCCTACCTTCTCAGCGATCACATCGTTTTTTTCATGCTCACCTGGCACCCAATAAATTTTAGCTAGATTCTCCCCAAGATCATTCACTGCACATGTTTCTTGTCCAGCCCTCTCCTTCATAACATCATCCCCAAAATTCTTGGAACCTCTGCATTTCCGTTTCTTCTTGTCCTTAGACCCCTTGGGCCTTCCCTTTCCTCTCTTCTCGTAAATCTTTTCTCCAGCAAAATCTAATGTATTAACTTCACCCTCAGCTGGCATCCTAGCATTTATAGCGAGATTCACTCGAAAATCTTTCACACTCAATGATTCTCCTCCACCCACGCTCCTTCCTATATCTTTTTCATCAGTTTTATCCTTCGATCCCTCGGGCTCTCCTCTCTTCTTGAAAATCTTATCTCCACTATCACCTATTTTAATCTCTAATGCATCCATTGTCCCCTCATTTCCCTCAATCTTTTTGTTCCAAGTCCCGTTAGGACTTCCTAACCTCTTGACAATAGAACTTTTAGGCCTTCCTAACTTCTTTATAACAGCACTTTCACAAGTGTTATGAACCTCACCTCTGTATCTACAGGAAGTCTCCACATTGTTTTTATCAATCTTATCATATTTCTTGTTGCTTGAACCCTTCGGCCTCCCTCTCCCTCTCGATTCTATAACAACCCCATTCGAGTGCCCTTGATTTGCACTCGCTTCACCACCCTCCGCCTGAATTTCCTCTCCTATATCATGTACTCCACCTTTTGTCTCATTCTGAACTTCCCCCTCATCGCAAACCCTCTCTTTCTGAGCCTCGCCCTCCATAACAGTACCACTTCTCATTTTCTCCAGCTTCTGCTTTAATTTCCTCCTTTTCGTATAATCCTGGAACCACAAAAAGTGCTTCTGGCAATAACGGCTAGAACTCAATGCAGACTCTTTACAAAACCAACTCAGAGTTTTCTTCCCGCACAACTTCTTTCCGTGATCAGCACTACCATTGCCCACCACCTCCATTAACCTTAAACCCGACGACTCGATGAGGCGTCCACCTAAAGCCGCCGTCCACCTAACACTAAAAACACACCAACATATACATGAGCTGCATCATAATCCCATAACTTTTTCTCCTATACCCACCTCAAATTCTTTAATTTCACATAGTACACTAGTCAAGAAAGATAAATTCTGTAATAAAAACCTGTTCTTTTTCAAACAAAAATTTGCTGAATTGAAGAACATATTCTAGTTAATTAGAGAATATAACTAAAAAAGTTAAATAATTGACACAGAATCATATACCTCACGTATGCCTCCAATTTGTTTTCTGATAGCCAATTAGAGAGTGTATATATTCGTGTGTATTTTCCCAATTTATTTTAAAATAAAGTACAAAAAAAAAAGACAATGAATGTTTTAAGTTTACTTTTTCGAGGCTTCCACTGATTTAGTAGTGGCCCACAGATTTAATGCAATATACTACGATTATTCTAGTTTTTTTACGTCAACAAAAAAAAGTATCGTTTTATATTAATAACTAATCAATAACTATATGAATGTATAACTTATTCCTTTTCAAGATATAATTACTATATTTTGAATGCATTCAATAGGGAACAGGAAATATTGACCAACTATTACATTGATTTCCTAAAACATCATATAAAAAAGGTAACACAAAAAACTAAAACAACATATAAAAAAACACACAGTGTATTGTACTTTAAATACCTATGGCTTCTACTAATTTGCACTCCCTCTTTGTATATGTACTTGTTGTTCTAGTTAAATTTAGTAATTTTTAATGTTAAAGATACATGGTTAATATTGGGGTGTACAGGGTTTGGTTTGGTGACTTTTTTTAATTTTTGAACCGAACTGATATTGGCGGTTTTTAAAAAGTGAAAACTAAAATCGACCTTTTCAATATCTTAAACCATGCCGTTCGGTTTGGTGGTTTAGCGGTTTGGCGATTTAGTTTGGACGGTTTTAAACATCTACATTATTAAGTTTTATTCTCCATAAAAACTACATGATTGAAAAAAAAAATAACTAATTAAATATATTTAACATTAATAAAAATCATTATACTTTAATCACACTTTAATTATACTAATATATAATTATACATTGAATATTTAGTTTGTAAATTCTTACCAGAACAATATATTATAAATCAAAACTATGCACACCAAAAATTAGAAAAGTAGACAAGTAGTATTAATGGAGTAAAAATATACATTGGAAAAAAGTTTGTTGCGGCAGTTGTGAATTTGTGATGCTAATTTGCAATGCCGGTCAATATAATAATAAACAGTAAACTATGCATATTTATAACCTAGTAGTTATTACCATATAAGTATATATGGACCGGTCATTCAACGGCCCAATATGTAGTAATAAAAATATCTTACTAAAATTTATTATCTTGCTTTAGATGATTTTCTTTTCTATTTTTTATATAAAGTAATAAAAAATAAAGATGAAAATACAAATAATTAATAAAAGAACTACCTTTATAATTTTATATAAGATCTTGCACCAAATAGGCAAAGAAGGCATAAATCGGTTCAGTACGTAAGCAATAAGGCGTGCAAATTATATTGATTTATTTGGTATTTATTTAATAACTATAGATAAATCCTAAAAGGTAGGGCTTCATTCTATAAAAATATCTACTTATTTATGGTTTTTCAGTCAATAATTAATCGAAATTAATTTTTTGCATCAATATTTTTTATTTTTCATAATCTATAAATAGATCGTAAATTTTTTTATTTGAACACACAAAAAATGAGATGGAGCTCTTATTAACTTCAAAGGAAATGTGATAATATTAGGTAAGGTGGCGAGAATAGTTTTTTTTTTATATACCAAGCGATGAATTTTTATTAATGAAATTAAAAATAGTTACAAACAAAAGGAAAAACTTGACCTTCCATCCAAAACTATAAAGCGGACCATATGCCCCCTAACAAAATCGGACAAAGACAAAGTCCAAAAGAGGTCTGATAGAGGCCCTTATGTAAAAGATGTCATAACTATTTATTTTCTCTATAAAAACAACACCTGAGCTCATAAATGAAGCTCCTTCCATTCAGCTGCTGCCTTATTATGAGAAATCAGAAACTGTCTCTGAAAATCTTGAAACTGTTTCTGGCGATTGGGCTTCATCACCAAATGTTATACGATTTCTTTGATGCCATATTTGCCATAAGCTCACAATCCATTTCGTACCTTGAAATACGGTAAAGTACTCCATCGAACCTCCAGTAAGTCTCTGAATTCCTTTGTGTCTGGAATATAAGGTATGATGTTTAGGTTTTTGCAAACTTGTTGTCTATATGTGCATCGATGAAACACATGCATGACCTGATCGACTTCCATATTGCACAATCGACAAGTTTGGTCCACTTGAAGTTTCTTCTTCATGAGATTATTTGATGTTGGTAGGGAGTTGTTGATTACCCTCCATAAGAAGTGTTTTATTTTTCCTGGAAGCCTTAATTGCCAAATTTTGTTGTAAAATTTTTCAGTAGTTTCCTTGATATTCGATGATTGTTCCCCTTATATGAATCGCCCCTGTATTATGCATGATTAGATGTACTCACAGTGAAAATCCTCTTAGGATGAAGCTTCCAGACTGGTTTGTCTACCAGATCTAGGCTCTGAAGGGGTATTTTTAAGATTTCCACCACATCAACGTCCCAAAATGTTGCTTTTAACTATACTCGCCTTATTGCTTTTAACTATAGGTTAGATTTGGGCAAATTGGTTTTTTTAGAGAATTGTGGGATTTAGTCATTAAGAGGAAAAAAATAAGTAATAAATGTTGACTTAAAATTTTATTAAGGATTTCAGTCAGATATAAATTATTAAGTACTTAAATTTTTTTGTTACCAAACAGACTTAATGAAATAAATACTGAATGAATTAATTTTAATTACTTAATGAATTTAACAAACAAGCCCTTAACTTCACACTCCTAATTTCATATCCCTCCATTGATTTTGTTTCCTGCCGATTTGATTTCTTAATATTTGTTAATTTGCAATTTTATTTTTTTGAGTATCAAAAACTGAATATTTAGTTTCTGATTTCTATTTTTCATGCGGTTTGAATATTTTGAAAATCCCTCCATTTTGATGTTTCTTCATACTCCATTTTGTTTGTTTCTTTACAGTTTTAACCGACAATTTGAATTTACGTGCACTCATTTGTATAGAGTTAATCGAATAGCATAGTGAAAAAAGCTTTTGTTAGTGATCAAAAGGTCCTAAGTTCGAAACTTATCTTCATCGCTAATTATTAAAAAAAATTTGATAATTCTAGAGAAATTTTGTTATTCAATACTATATTTTTGCAATAAAAAAGTATCATCTTTATTGCAAAAGATTTAATCTTATGGTTCTACCCTATGGTGTATTCTATTCTTTTTTAAGATTTAGAGGGTATTTAATGAAAAAATAAAAGTTTAGAACTTAAACTTGATGATTTCAGAACTTATTTGATTAAGTTTGTTAACTATTTTTTTAAGGACCGAATCAAATAAGATCTGGTCTAAATCTTTAACAGATTTTTAAGTTAAAAATTTTAACTTAATTTTATTGTCTTAATCAATTCAGAAGTCATAAATATTAATTTTCCATATTTAATTTATACTCAATTCCTTTATCACCTCACGTCTGTTTGATTATTTGGATGCAAACAAAATTTCCAATTTATTTATTTCATTGCAATAACGATGAATTCCCGTTTTAATCTTCATCAACAAAAGTTGCTGTACATTCAAATTGCATAATGTTTATTCTTCATCTCGTTCGCCCTATATGCTACAAATCAATCCCTGGGTATTCTTCTGGTGTCCCAAAATTATTGTCACTTTTTTCATGTTCTTATTGGTTCAATAAACCCTACAAACACCAATAAAAATCATCAAATTCTTTTACAATACCCAAAATCATCAAATTTAAATATTACAACGATTAAGGTAGATATTCACACTAAATTTTGGTATATGTTGTTTTGGGTCCTTAAAAATCAAATCTTTATCTGT
The DNA here is from genome assembly GCA_003412495.2 of Echium plantagineum. Classification (NCBI taxonomy): domain Eukaryota; kingdom Viridiplantae; phylum Streptophyta; class Magnoliopsida; order Boraginales; family Boraginaceae; genus Echium; species Echium plantagineum. The sequence goes on along the minus strand of CM016567.1, from coordinate 19,475,777 downwards.
TTACTTTAGTGAAAATTTTACACTTTTGTTTATTCTATATAAAATTGATAGTGTGAAAATATAATAATTTTTCAAATTCTATATTTTTATTTAATTAAAATATTTATTAATCATATTTATCATTTTCAAAAATTATTTGTAAGTCAATAATAATCTTTATATGTAATTTGTGAAAGCTAAAAGTGAAATGTATAACTTATCATTAATAAATTAATGTTTAGAATAAAATTGTTAATATAACTGAAATTCAGACTTTTTCTTTGAATTGTTATCAAACAACTAAACAGATTCAGTATTCAGATTCAGTCATAATGTCTTATTCTTACTTATTTTATATATTGCAATTCATATTCATTTATGCAATGTAACTTTTATTTACAGTAATATTATAACAATTTGTCAGAATTTCTGATTATTAGCTATAACATATATTGCAATTCACATCATTGTTTTGGAGTTAATTGTTGGAATGATCCCAATAAGTGGAGGTCTGATGCACTTTGGTCCTCTGAAGTGGCATTGTTGCAGAAATGGTTCATATTCCGTTAGTTCCGTTAAATTCAAGTGTGAATAGCTATATTTGGGGTAAAAACAAAACTTTTTATAACTCAATAGCCCCATTTAGGGCCTAAAATACAAATAACAAAAAAGTTAAAGGTCAAAGTAATAATTAAATACACTAAAATTAAGAAATCTATCCAGTTTAATCTTGTTCGAATTCTTTTCGATTTCTTTTTTATTTTTTTCAATTTTTTCGATTCTTTTTCGATTTCTTTTCAATTTTTTTTTTCCTTACCTAGTAAAAAATGGTTCGATTTTGTAGCTGTTTTAGCTAAAAGTTTTGGTTTTGGCAACACTTTTGGTTTTCGTTTTTTTTTTTTTTGCAAAATGATTCAATTTTAATTGTTGTTTGTCAGAAAAGTTCCGTTTTTATAGTTGTTTTAGTAAAAACGTTCGATTCTTGAGTAAAAATGTTCGATTCTTGACTTTTGTGTTATAGTTGCTTCTGAGGTAGTGCTCGCCAACCGATATCTCGCCTGTAAAACCCTCCAGGCCAGTTGACTTGTTCGACAGCTTGGTAAGCTCTATTCCGGGCTTCTTCAAGATCTTTACCTTCGGCTGTTACACCAAGAACTCGTCCACCAGTAGCGATGAAATTCCCATATGTATCAAGAGCAGTTCCTGCATGGAATATCTTTACAGATGGAGCAACTTGTTCGGCTTCCTCAAGATTTTTAATTACAGTTCCCTTTTCGTAAGTCCCAGGATAACCATTGCTTGCCATGACCACCACCATTGCAGAACCAGTAGACCAGTCTAGTGAGATTCCATCAAGACCTCCCTTACAAGCAGCTAGCAACACTTGTGCCAGATCAGATTTGAGTCGAACCATTAGCACCTAACAAATAATATACACAGTAATTAAAGAAGACAAATATTTTTAGAAAAGTATAGCTTGATAAGAATGCCTTTGTAATAGTATAACTGGCTCTCTACTAACCTGGCATTCTGGATCTCCAAATCTCACATTGTACTCGATTAGTTTTGGTAATCCAGTTCTCTTCTCAATCATGAGCCCTGCATAAAGAACACCAACAAACTTGCAGCCTTCTTTAGCCATTCCAGTTACTGTAGGGAGTATGATCGTCTCCATGACAACGGACTGGAGTTCTTTTGTTAGTATGGGAGCAGGCGAGTAAGCACCCATACCACCTGTATTGGGTCCTGTATCACCATCTCCTACTCGTTTATGGTCTTGTGCAGATTCCAGGGGTATTGCATTCTCTCCATCTACCAGAGCAAAGAATGATGCTTCCTCTCCCTCTAAAAATTCCTCAATAATTACACGACAACCAGCAGACCCGAAGTCACCTTTAACAAGCATTGAGTCAACAGCTTCGAGAGCCTCTTCCTGAGTCACTGCCACGATTACACCTTTACCAGCAGCCAATCCATCTGCCTTAACAACTATAGGGGCACCTTGATCTTTGATATACTCTTTTGCAGATATTGGGTCAGAAAATGTTTGATACTACAAAAAGAATCAATTGCAATAAGATGACTACCAATTTTAACCTTAGGAATCGAGACTAGACCAGAAGTCCATTTCCATTACTCTCTTTCTCCAACAAATAATTATTGTGATAAACAAAAAAGCTCAGAAAGTTTCACCTTTGCTGTGGGAATTCCATATTTGTCACATAAGTTCTTCATAAAAGATTTCGAGCCTTCAAGTACAGCCGCCTGTGATGAAGGACCAAAAGTTGGAATTCCAAATTTAACAAGGTCGTTTGCAAGACCTGCTACAAGAGGAGCCTCTGGTCCCACAACAACCAATCCAACTCGCCAGTCGCGGCAAAATGAGATAACACTAGAGCTATCCAAAACATTAAGATCTGGAACACAAGTAGCATCTCCAGAATTGGAAATTCCAACATTACCCGGTGCACAAAATACAGCGTCGCAAGATGGAGATTTCTTTAATGCATGACAAAGAGCATGTTCCCTTCCACCTCCTCCTATCACAAGCACAACCACCCTTTCCTCTTCTACATATAGAACCGCACAAAACATTAAACAACACGAACGAAATCTGAGAGACGTCCAACATAACAAAAACTTAGAGATACCAACATTTTAGTTTTACAACAAAGTTCAGTATATAGTTAGTTGGAGTATCTACAGACCACCAGTATAAGTGTATAACCTTCTCAATTAATAAAACAATAAAAAAGCAATACTTAATACCATTACTGCAAACTAAACTAAAAAATAAACTATTTTAACAATCAAAGTGGTCAAAAGGCAAATATTACCAGTGGAAGCACCATTGGCCGAAGCGAGGCAGTGGAAGACAGTGGCCGAGGAACAAGGATTTTTACGGTGCTGAATCTGAATATTAAGACAATCAAAATTAATATTTCCACCTTGAAACCAATTATGTTGATTACTTGTGAATCTTGTCGGCGAAATTTGGTAATGGTTGCTGGTTTGGTGATTCAAGAAAGTAGCACCAAAGCGGAGAGAAACAGAGGCCATTTGTTACTGATTCTTGTTGTCTTTTTCCTTTCTACACCTACAAAAATGATAATTTATTCCAATACAAACAAAGATATAAATATGTGGGTTGAATTTAGAAGCAAAAAAGATTCAAACTTTAGTAAATTCATCACCTCTGGCTGCTTACATATGCAAGTTGAAGAAGAAATGGAAGCAGGAAGGACAATTTGTTGACTAATTTTGTTTTGTTTATGTTTCTTGTTTTCTGCTAAACAAATGGGCCTGCTTTTAATCAAACTACTAAACCAGATGGGGGAAGTGGGCTGGTCCTCTTGTCCAACTTATATGCCACTCTGTTTGTTGATTATCGAGTCGGACAAGGATAGAAATATAAACGACTTATAAAGTATTTCCTTTAAATCACATAATCCTATTCAGAATCAATAGCAAGGTATTTTCTATACATCACAGAATCCCATTCACAATCAATAACAAGGTATTTTCTTTAAATCACATAATCAAGAAGAATGAAACTTCAAAGCTATGACACACATAATAAATTTAACTCATTTGCTCAAAAAATTAATTACAAAACAAAATAAGACATAAACTCAAATAATAATGGCACATCACATAATCCCATTCACAATCAATAACAAGGTATTTCCTTTAAATCACATAATCCTATTCAGAATCAATAGCAAGGTATTTTCTATACATCACAGAATCCCATTCACAATCAATAACAAGGTATTTTCTTCACAGGTATTGTCCAAGCTGCACAAAAGGTACCATTAACAATATATGTTTAGCGAGTTAAATCTGTTTCAAAAATAGCTAAATCATTGTCATCTAACAGCCTCTGGAGCAGAGTTGCAGTAAGGTGTGTGCAAACAGACCACCTTTGCAAACGTTAGGCAAATGTCAAAACTAAACTTCGACAAACATGCTTCATAATCATATATGCATCTAACTTATTCACTTTTACAGAATATGTAAACCATTCAAGAATAACAGAATCAGATAAAAAGTACGCAGAAAACTGAAAGCGGATGGTCCAGGAAACTAACCAAAGCAAGCTCACCATCATTGACACATATATTAGCTTTTAACTATTTATAGACTAATATCACTATTCAAGTAAATGTACCTTTCTTTTCACTGATTATAACAGCATGCTTGCTTTTAATTTGTTAGTTCTATATAACCAACAAGTCAGACAGTAAGGTACGTCAATAAAAATAATAAAATGACCTGAAATTTATCATTCCAGATCTATGAACTCAACCATCAAAATTGAGAACTAGATGATGTTTTAAAGTAGAGAGTATATAGTTTCTCGTTTTTAAAGCTAAATAACCCACAAATAAGACAACTAACTACACCTATAAAACCAAATCTCCACCAGAAATATATAGATTCAAAAGCTACAAACGGAACTATCAAGAACAAAAACTAGATGATATTTTCAAACTATAGATATTATATTGTTAGTTCATTCTAAAGTCAACCAACCAACAAATCAGACAACTAACTACACCAATAAAAATGAAATCTTTATCTCAAACTTATCAAACTAAACATCAAAATTCAAAACTAGACAGAATTTTAAAACTGTAGATATTATACAATCCGTAGCCCAACGATACTCTTCCGCTTATTTAAACTAGCGGCTCTCCCAACGATACTCCGAAAACAAGGGATCAGAGCCCCACAAGCAAACTCGTTCAGGCATTTTTTCAAACACATGTTAAGCAACACATTAAATCGCCAAGTAAAAAATCAAAATCACACAAAACCGCCAACAAGCAGCTAGTACCTTAATCATAAAAAAATAATGAACAATCTAGTCTCAAAAATTAGAATTGGATTATGAAAACTGAAATCGGAGAAGATGAGCATACCGAATCGGAAGAGAGAAGCGATGAAGTTATCGGAGATGAGCACGCTCAGACACTGCAGACCATTCTTCCTCGCCAGACTCCTCTCACAAGAAGTTAATCCTTTCCAGTGCAGAATTGGACAATGGTTTAGGTTGATTAGTTGATGTTGTTTTGGTGGGGTGATGAAACGTTAGTTTGGTGTTCTTTAGGATGTAGGATTTTCTGAGCTTCTTCCAAGCTCATTCTTATTTTATAGTAATAGATTAGGTTTAGTCTAGTTGTAGGCTTTATTGGGTTTTGGTTCAACCATATGGGGTTATTGGACCATTGCACAGTTATTGGGTTACTTCTTAGTAGCCCTTGCATCATGCTTTGTGGACTGGCTTGTTGTATGCCTCTACTTTTATATTATTAATACACCGCTTATTTACAAAAAAAATAAAATAATAATAATTCCTATATATAGATTTTCAGAAAAGGGTCTAAAGTTTTGAAACTCTTAAAATATAACCCCGAATTTCATATTAGTTTCATATTGCTCTTTTACGGAATTTTGTACGGAAAAAATTTGTACACCACCCTAACTTTCTACGATGAAAAATGGTAAAAGGAGGGAAGAAGAAGAAGAAAACGGTTTTTCTTTCAATAAGGTAAAATAATAATTTAGGAAGGGTGTGCAAAAAAAAAAAAGGAGGTCTGCTCTAATTTAAAAAATAACTTTAAAAAGTATCAATCTGTCAAATTTCTCCTAAATAACATCCTTTTATACTCAAATTTAACTTAGAGCACACATTTACATTTTTTAGCAAAATAGCACAAAATGGGGATAAAATGATTAATCTACCCCTTTACAAACTTAGAGATATTCAATTGCTTTTAAGATTTCTTCGGTTTTTTCGATATTTTTTTCTTCTTAATTTTCGGTTTTTTTCGATTTTTTTTCAAATTTTTTTCGATTTCTTTTCAAATTATTCCTATTTCTTTTCGATTTTTCTTTCAATTTTTTTTCGATTTCTTTTAGAAAAGATTCGATTTTGAAGCCGAGTATAGAGCTCTTGCATCTGTGGCTGCGGAAATAACATAATTATAAATGATGCTGAAGGATCTTCATATTTGTCTCTCAGCTGCCCCCATTACATTGTGAAATAACATTTCAGCCACTTACTTGGCATATAATCCGGTACTTCATTCTCGATTCAAACATATTTCTATCGCAAAAAAGTGCTACTTGGTGACTTGAGGTTAAACATGTTCCCTACACACCTACAAATAGCTGGTATATTGACGAAGGCATTATCTTCATCCAAGTTTAAAGCTGCTTTATCCAATCTGTGCCTACCTCACCAGGCTCAGATTGAGGGGGATGTTAAGAGCTTTCCAGTTTCCAAGCGGCTAGTACATACGTGCTATTGAGCAATTATAGGGATGACTCATGGTTATTGATTTAACAATAAGATACAGATCAGAATTAACAAAATGAAGCACATCAAATTATAGATAGTTGTTGATAACATTTGTGGTTCCTGATTCGGACCAACATCACCCTGCGTCTTTTTACAATGTAAAGTTGCATTGCATTTCACGTCTAGGCGACAAAATGCGAGCGCTAAATAGTGGAATCTTTCTATTTCAGGAAGATGAGGTTGTTGCTACATTATGAAGATGGGGAGAGGTGCAAGACGCTTCCAGGCTTGCTAAGAAAGGAGCTTTCTCATCCAGGAACTTGATGTACTCATCGCTTCTCTTCTGAAATTTCTTCTTGATCTTGTCGAGTTTTTGCTCATTTTCGTTCACCTCCCTAGTTAATTTCTGCAACTCCTTATCGGACTGCTCGATCTCTTGAGAATAACGTAACTGAGTATCCAGAAGATCTGGAAAATGGATATCAGGCTCCCTTTGGAAGAAATGCCAAAATGAAGCACATCAGAAATTACAGGAGGAGATGAACTTGATAAAGGAGATATTGTATTTGAAGCAGAAACTATAGATGAATATTACCATTCCCCGAAGGACATCAGGACACCTCTTCTCATAATTCCTCCATCTAGAGAGATCGCATCCTGTTTTATCCAAGATCTTGCCTTGTTCATGCAGTCCTTATTTTCATAAACTTGAAGCTCTCCCAAAAGACCATAAAATATGGTCTCCCGCAGACCGAGACCTACAGTATTTCTCCACTGCAAATTAACTGAATCAAGGTAGATCATGTTCACAGCATATCCCAAGTAACCTGGTGGAGGACTTCCATCAGGTAATGCAGGGTCCAGCAACGCAAGCTTCCGCTGAGGATCTCGACCAATACGCCCAGGATATGACCTTCACAAATGAAGACAGCACAATATTTTCGAGGTTAAGCAATATGACTCTTTTTCTGATATTTTATCTTGGTATTTATCTGTTGAAGTACCTTGCATCCTCAAGACAGATAACAACAGATCCTTCACATACTGTGCAGCCTAGCTCTGTAGCCAACTCATTGAAAGCAATGCAATGGCTTGCCTCTCCTTGTTCATACTTCTCAAAAGCACTGGCAGCAGAATATGTCTTGCATACCACTGCAAGCATCTGATCCTCTCCGACATACCTTGAGAGTATCCTGACAAACATGAAGAGGCAGACAAATGTGCATTGCTAATTCTCCTGAACTTATGTGTCTAGTAAATAACAGATGCATACAACAAAACTTACATGCTCAGCTCTTTGGATTCTACACTTCCAAGAAGAGCAACCACCCCAAGTATGTCATCCACAAATTCTCTATGCTGATTTTCATAAGGCGGTGATTTTAGTAATTTACTAACAACAGATGCAGCATTGTTACACTTCTGGCCAATCTTTTTCATGATCATCATCTTTTGAGCATCATTGTCGAGATGATTATCAATATTATAATATATTGAAGCTGTATTTTAATCGAAGGGAAAAACAGTAAGCAATAATAACAAATTCAGTTCTAGTAAATTAAACAAAAGTACAAATTTAATAGACAAACAGACTTTACTCCCTTTTAAGTTCTCAGTCAGCCCATATATGAAAATGAAAAGATGAATAACCTCCAAATAATATATAATCTACACAGGAAGAACTATAAACCTTGTGATGCATACAATTTCTCATGGAGAAGTAACTGGTCAAATTTGAGTTTCTTCAGAACTTTCTCCTGATCTCCAACATAGGTTCCATATTTGTACACTTCATCTTCAAGCTCCTAGATTAAAAGAAAAATACATGTACATAACATGTGACACTTTTCAGAATAAGGATGTAGAAGGTGTGCCAAAAATTTTGAAACGTTCACATTTTATTCGCTTAACCATCAAAGAACAGCAATCACATTTAAGGTATAATAAGTGGATAAATCCATAACATGCCTTCTGTTCAGTTCTGATGGCGCTGATTAATTTTATAGTTTCTTGGTTAGATGAGGCAACATTGACAAGAGCAAGCTCTTCAATTTGATTTGCATGGTCAACAAAATCCTGATAACCCGGTTCTGAAATCATATGATTCGGCAAGGCTTGGCAGATTAATTCTTCTGAATATTGAGGAGTCATATTTTCCCGAAACGGACTTTCACGATGCTCAAGAATAATCTGTACGGTGTTTAGACAATAAAAAATATGAAGCATTACTTAATGTCAAATGAAACACATTTTGAGAAAAGATGTAACCTCTATTTTCGATTGGAGCTGTGGGTAACTCGTATGATAGGCTATAAAGGAGATCATTCCAGCTTCGCGTGGAAGGGAAATTGCCCGAACATTGCAGCGTCCATATCGGAAAACATATTGGATATTATCCTCAACCTCAAAGGTGTCTGATTTTAAAGTCAAAGTATGAGAAATTCCATTCTCATCTTTTTCATGACAGCTCTCATCCACTTCACCCTCTGAAGTAGTCACCTCAAAAACAAGATTTTCCAGTAGAGAACCAGCCGCACATATTTTAGGCACCTACAATGAATAAGACAACACAAGTGATATAGAAAAATGGTTTCTGAAAGCTCTTCTAAGGAATGAAAAGGACCTCAAAACCAGTTCGAAGCTCTCTCCTTTCAATTTGAAACTCTTTCCTGAAGACACACTCATCACCTTGTAACACAGAAAGAATTGCTGCAAGGGGAATGTGAGATAGTTTGCTAAGAGAACAACAATAAATGAAAGCAGATACCAGAAGCAAAAAAAAAGAGAAAGGATGAAGACAACAGCAATCACACAAGACCATTCTTGAGATCTCAAAACAAGTGGACACTAACAATATTACATTCTTTCATTATTTCGTCATGAAGCCACATAACTTGTATTTGTTACAATTTCTCGACAAAGTTATCTGTAAGTTACAATTCACAAACCTACACAAACACTAAATCTATGATGAGGTTTCATCTAAACAATACAAAGTTTATGGGTGAATGAAGCTAAATAAAAACCGAAGATCAGAGATGTAACCCTTTATCATAACTATTTATACAATGTAAAAATCTAAAGGGCGCAAAAAAAGGCTAAATTTCTTGCCTATTTCTCCATATCCTTTTGTGATTTTTAAGATGTCACTGAGATCGACAAACCCATCATCATTTACCTGAAAAAAAATGTATTGTGTACAACATCAAACATTAGTTCAATTTAGGGCCAAATGATCATTGTAACTGCAGTTAAAATGTTAAGGCTATGTATTCTCATCTAAAGATTGTTTTAATATATAGTGTTCAGTACTATGAAGTCAAATTTGAACATTTCCACGTTGAGCCTACAGTCGTTTAAGCAATGATGAAAAGAGTAATTAGAATTTTTTTCCTATTACTTCACTGCTAGGGGAAAATAAAAGTGAGGCCACCTTTTCATAAACTTATGGTGGTGAATTTCATGAATTTTATTCATTGATTAGTTTGTTATTATTTTCTCTCTGGACCATAGCACCAATAGCGCAAACCAATTTACAGCTTGATGTGCAACATAAAGATGGATAATAACATACTACTATTACAAACATTTGATAAATAAATCTTGACAAGCCACCCACCGGAAAGTTAAAGCCTTTTCCATACAGAATATGGAAACCATCCACATGCAGTTGAACTTGCTCATTTTTCTTTAAATGATTGCCATAGTTGTCGAACACCTGCATGAGAATTTAGAGAGGTCAAACTGACCAAAATAAGGACCATTGGCAAATAAGAAAAATAGAGACTAACGATAAGAAGAGGCAAGTAAATGAGCAAGGAAATAGTAATCAGAAAGCGTAATTTCTATTTACAAGAATTATTACAGGTCGTCATCTGCTAAATATAGCCTATACAATATTCTTCAGATATCCAGTTCTAAGTAGAATCTAGTACAACATATAATATCACATCAAATTCCAAGAGACTGAAAAGAATTTTTTTGCAGTGAATTATGTGACAAATTTTCTATATAATATCAGATATTGCTTAACAGCAGTTAATTAATAACTAGGGTGTGTGTGTTTGGGGGGGGGGGGGGGGGGGGGGGTGAGAAGTAACAATCAACAAATCTTTGAAGTTCAGTAAGAGACATGAAATTCAATTATTACATATAACGTCCGGAATCGAATATAGAGGCCATATGGATGTATTCAAGTAAATCCACTCTCCTGAAAGAGCACAAAAGGGATTTCAGGATATACAAAAACTATAAATTCACTTGCTGAGTAACCATCTTTGTCATATATATAAGAACATGTGATAAAGTTACATAAATAGAGTACAGTATCTGAAAATTAGGTTTTCTAGGTGAAAAGAACACTAGGTTGCAGAAGATGATTATTAACCATCTTCAAAATATAAAGCATGACAAAAGCATGAGTCAATTATAATGATCATATATCATAGTTCTTTCAAAAATTTATTAGCAACAAAGGATAATTGAGGCACGCCAGTATACTAGGCTTGATCTACACAATTCTGTAACATGTATTACTAAACCATCAGTGGAAACTAATCCTGAATAATGAGAGATAAAAGTTTCAACATGAACATATACCTCCAATTTTAACTCCTTCATAGTGTGCCCTGGGAGTAACTGCATCCTGAAATCCATATGTTGAACTACTACACTTCCCAAAGGTCCAGGTAACACTAACACAAATCAAATAAATTAAGTCATTTCAGAAAACTTAACAATACCTTAACAAAAAGTTAACTCTTCATTATTAAAACTGAACCTTTTTATACTAATATTGATGACATAGAGTGGCAATAAAGAGTTACCTTGACAAGGAATAAGTACAGAGAATGCGTCATCATGGGAATGAACGCTTAACGTGGCTTCATACTTGGGCCGAATTTTGTCCAGCTCGCTACTTTCAACCCGCAAATCCTATTTGGGTTACATTTATAGTAAGTGTTACTTCAAAAAAAGAGTAAGCATGCAAAAGATGCCAAAAGTGTCTTCCCATATAGCAAGGGCTTGAAAAATATACCTTAATAAACATAACTAACTTATCCGGTGAGAGAGACACTTCTTTGCTGCATGCATGTATGAGAACTCCTTTTGTGGAATTGAAATGGATCTTAACTTCAGGAACACTTTTGAATGGAATCCGATTATTATATTTATCATAACATCCAATCTTTAGAGGGAGAAAACATGAGCCAACCCTGTCATGGTACAAAGGCTTAATGATTTAGGAGTATCTATAAATATTCACTTCATGTAGTTGAGAAAAGAGAATCCACAAAATCTTAAAATAATGTGCACTAATATACTTAGGAGGGAGTTCAGAAAACATTAGCATGTGAAGTATAAGCAAACTGTCCTTTTCTTACATTACAATGTCTTTCACAGTTTGTTTACTTTTCAGAATTCTCCAACTCCCAACCTCAGGCAATGGCGTTACCAGTAAACTTCTCTCACAAAGTCCACAATCTACCTGCCCTTTCTGATTAAAAAATAAATAAATAGAGAATTAACAGATATCAAATATGAACATAATTACTACATCAATTTGAAGCTAACAATATCACTTACAAGAGAAAGTGAAAAGGTATAAGCACCAGCTCTTTCAAATAAATTTGATGCCTCATTGAGATCAAATATATAAAAACCGTGAATCCCTTTGAATGCAACAGGATTCACTTGAGAATTATATATAAGATCTTTACTTTTACAATGTATGTCTTCAAAGTAAATTTTTAGAACCATTTCATGGCTTTCTTTAACTATGTATTTTTGGCTCAGACTTTTCGAAGAATTTTCAGGAACGAAACTTGCAGGACGAATAACAGCAACAATTTCCTCAGGAAATTTATACCCAGCAACTACCGTACTAACAGGTAAAGCCTGCACAAGAAACAAGAACCAAAATATAAAATATTAGTGAGACAGAACATAAAGCTAAGCGCTTCTACACAAACTAAGAAGTACTCATAATATGGGATATCAAGTACATATTTCCCTTTAAGATTACATTCACAAATTATGTTCTATGAGAAAGTCAGGTATCACATTCTTGTGATGCACTGAACAAAAAGAATAATATTTCTTCACAAAATCAACAACCGTATTGATAATTTTCATTACAAATATTATCGAACGTTATTGATCTCTATGTTGTTGACTTGGATATGAAATCCTTTTAGACCTGCAATTTCCACAATAGCGATCTGTAGCATTAGCTCCTACATGTAGTTTGCATAAGAACATACCACCAGGAAAAAAAACATCACAAGGCACAAACAATTTGCAATATAATAGACAGATTATTTGGGGGATCAGTACCAACAACCAAACTCCAGTTTATACCTTCCAAAGACTAACCTTTTCGATATCCAATTGTTGACATAATTCAGCATTTAGTAATTCGATGGAAGAAGGAAATTTCTGATGACACATCTCAACTTTGGAGTTCCATTCATCTTCACCGACAGCTACACACTGCATCAGTGATGCAGCGTTATTAAACACAGCTAAATCTAAACATTATCAAACACAGGGGCTATGATTCAGAAACACAAGGTTACTGTCAAACCTTTCCAGAATCAATCACTGAAAGTGGCGCGGAGATGGATTCTCTAATCTTCAAGGTGGCAGCCCCATTTTCCATGATAAGAAGGCAACCTTTCTCGTCGGGGAGGCCTATTGGTCTGTTAATTCGAAAAAAAGTGTCCAGAAGAATTATTGCAAAGTTCATTTCGGTGCCCGATGGAAGGCAGATGGGATGGATATCAACAGGTGCACATGCAACTTGAGATAATCAGCATACCTGCAAACAAGCCGAGCCTCGCCTATTTTGGTAGGAAGCAAACAAAAAGATATCAGTTAAACCCAAACAATAACTTCTGATTGTAATGAAGTACATGTATAACCTGGAGGGAACAATTTAAGATACGTATAACCTGGAGGGAACAATTTAAGATACGTAATATTCTCAATTTAGATACAGTGGTTCCACAATGTCTAAAACAGATAGAAAGAGTTAATCGAAGAAAAGATGCAAAACGCTTACCTCCTGCATCTCCCTGCAATCCTTCAAGAATAAAATATTCCAGTGTTGCAAAAACCGTTGTTTTGTGAAAACCAGCACAAGCACCCTTCAAAATTTTTATTTTCTGCCCAGATTTCCAGGAATAACCCTTCCTCCTCACATCTTTATGGATCCTCAGTACTAAAATTCACAGAACTTACTTTATTATACTGTCTTCTTAGTAATTGCAACTACAATTAAACTTTTTATAGAAGTTGAAATCAAAAGGTCCATCAAAAAATAGTACGTCATTCATTTCAAGCTTACCATCAGATGATATGCCAAGTCTTTTCTTGTTTTGAGGACCAACCACATAAGTTGGTTCATCATCACCGCAATTTATTTCCTCGTCATACTGATCATGCATTTGCAAAATCCATTCTTGATATTTCTTGTCCAAATGCTGGAGGCTAATTTGCTTTTCATTTTTTAATATTAGAACATTGTCCTCTACAGAGCAAATCATTCTATGGTGAGAAGTAAACTTTATTTGTAGTGAAGTTTCTAGGTAAACTTTGTACCTTTATGATTGTCAAAACTTTTATTCCCGAAGTTCTTCAATGCAATTGTGAAAGGATGATGGTGAGCCAAATCAGTCTACACAGTATCAATTTGATTTCACATTATATAGATGCCCATCAGTTCACTTAGATGTTAGTAGTACTTCATGACTTGTAGGAGACAAATAATTGCATGGGATAAGATATAGTAAGTAATAGTAAGAAGAAGATAAATGCAAATAAAACGGGGGATGTAGTGGCATTCAAAATATCACTTCAATAGCCTATTATATGTGCACCACCTTAAATCACACCAACGATGAATCAATGGCTGGCTTATTTATTGATCTCTTCAATACACACAAATAGACATATATAACACTACACATCCATACTGTGAAATAGAAAGATGGGGCACGCGGTGCTTGATATGAATAAAAACTCATCATGCAAACAAATCTTGGAGAAGAAGTGTTATGAGCCTTATCAGAAAGGAAGACTATGCTGCCACATTACTGAAGTTGTGACTTAATTTATTATATACTAAATCAATTCTAAGTCCTATTAGTCAGATAAAGCAGTTAATAATTATTCAGCAACTATACATTTACATTGCCCACATCAAGTTTCTTGAATCTGAATGGGGGAAAAATGGGAAAAAAAAATCCAACTTAAGAACTTCAGCATGCTGGTAATCTTGCCTTCTTGCCAAAATTGAATATGATAAGAATAGAAAACAAAGGAAAGCCAATGAAGTTTGCAGAAGTCTTTTTCGTGTACTTTGACATTAAAAGACCGTATTACCTTAGAAGTTGTCGGGATAAAACCAGCATCAGTTTCTGCAAGAGACCATTGCATATGACATATACTTAAGATATAAAGCAAAAAGCAATAATATGATCAATAAGCTGATTTTCAGATTCTAAGAACTTTGACCTATGAAGCATTTAACCCTGGAACAGCATCTCTTCAATAGTTGAGCTTTGTCCCCCTTTCTCTGCCTAAAATCCATGAAGGGAAGCCAAAGCTGGAGCAAAATTACCAAAAATCTAAGAAACTGAAGAAGTAATTGAATATGCTTTTACACGAGGTAGATACAACAGTTTCAAGTTATCTACTATTACGACTTCCAGACTACTATGCAACATATCAGACAGTTCAAAGGCAGGTTTCATGACTACAAAATGAGAGAAAACAAAGATAATGTTTGATGAATAGACAAGATAAGAAGTATTTCAACAGTCCTTATAAAAAGTTACACAAAGTAAGATGTGGAAATTACCCAGCGAGCATCCGGAAGTAAGCGACCCAGCCTCCTGACGAACACACGACTGAAGTTTTCATAGTTTTCTGCTAATCCATATCCATCTTCTTCTAACTGCTCCAATATACTCTCAATTGTTTCTTTACCCTATTATCAACCAAAAGGGCATCACAATCTATTCACAAAAAATATCTGTGAATTACAAAATTACACAAAAAGATGCTGAAAATCACTATCAAAGTACAACAATACCTGCACAATTGGGAAATAAACAAACGTCAATCTTGCATTTGCTTCTTCATGTGATTCAAGCCCTGTTGGGATGGACAGGCATGTAAACCCACTAACCCAACTAGTGCAACATTATAATTGTTACTGGCATGCCGTAGAATGTTATACTTTGTGTTACCTGGGGAACTGCTGCATGTATATTGAGAAATTTTTAGTTGAAAGGTAAATGGATCCCCATTGCAAGAGTGAAAATTGGTGATAGCTACTTCTCCCGCTGCAACTTCAGCCAAATTAGTCCCATTGACCTGAAATTTTTCATTATCAAAACCATATAAGAAGATTCAGTTATATCCAGAAACAATTACGACAGTTAATGGCACCTCCATTGCCATTTCTTAGAGATTTCTCTTTGTATAGAACGAGTACATCCTTCCACAAATGACAGAAAGAAAAAATAGTTCGGAAGTACACCAGAGAAAGCCACAGAAGTCACACCCCTTCTACTGATATTATTAAGAATATTAAATAATCCATATTTGCTTACGTTAGCTTTTCATAAAATGGCCACAATTCAACACAAGATGAGATTGATAATGCAGAACTTCATAAATGTTTAAGCCAATAGAAA
Source organism: Echium plantagineum (assembly GCA_003412495.2). Taxonomy (NCBI): domain Eukaryota; kingdom Viridiplantae; phylum Streptophyta; class Magnoliopsida; order Boraginales; family Boraginaceae; genus Echium; species Echium plantagineum. Next base: position 19,459,787 of record CM016567.1, on the reverse strand, counting down.
AACTATTTCATGTAAGTATTAAATGTTATACAATACGCAGCTAGCCAATCTGTGGTTGTACAAAACAAAAGAGATAGGGAAGATAATTCCACAAGCTACACAGGGCGGAAGAAATTCAAAAATAGTAAATTAAATTCATTATTATCCTTATGCTGCTAAAAATACGCTGAAAACAAGGGCATGACATGTACAAGTAAGTTGACAAAATGAGGGTAATTTTTGAAGCACCCCAATTATACAGAGAGGCCAAGTGATAAGCACAAAAATACAAGATTAATCGATCAACATTTTATCATTTATCAATTCTATCCAAAACATTTGACATCATCAAACCTGAAACTCAATGTGCCTCACAGTCTTGCCACTCTTTCCCTCTGAGTCACACTGAGAAACATAACGAAGTTCAGAACTATTAGAGTGAAAAAAATATGCATAACATAAACACAATCGTCTTAAAAAATACAGCTGAAAATGTATGATGTGATGTAAGATTATGACTCCTCGTCATATTTATTTCTTGATATTTAGCAAACAGAGGACTGAGACATATATACAATAGTCTAAATGAACTTCCATTATTAGGAAAAAAATAAGTGGTGCACTGAAGGAAAACAAGTGATAGTGATTGCAAAAAAATTTAGTCTCGAGAAAGAGACCAGTTCTTCATGAATTGCTTGTTCTAGTAATGAATAAGCAGCAATTTTCTTTATTATAAAGACCAGGGGCATTATAAAAATTGTCCTCGAGCATATTTTCGAAGTAGAAAAAATATACATTATAGAATATCTTATAGTAAATATCAGCTATATAAATATAAGATGCCTGAGGAGTATGATTCAACTATTGGATACTTTCTGAATGCAATAGCACCACCCCAATTTTAGTAGTTGTCTTGAGTTCTTTTTTTTTAATGAGCCAAAATCTTGAATGACTAGATGAATGAATGAGAAAAACCTGAATATAGGGATAGTATATATCCTTCAATTTTCTCTCAAGTTGGTGTACATCTGGAACTCTTACTTTAAGCTCTGAAATTTCTACCTATCAAATAATTGAGGTGCCATAGACACAAAAATTATGCTCTCAACAAGGCCAATGATCGACTATAAGAAGCTAAATGAAATTGTAGTTGCAAGAAGAGAAGGGTTTCTATTTTATGTCAAGAATGGACCTTCATGAAGCTTCCATTAGGAAATTTCTCCAATTCCTCCTTTGAGGGATCTCGAAGACCTCCATCAGCCTGAATAAAAGAATAAAAGCTCATGTAAATGAAGAACTGAGCCCTACATTGATATAGATGTAACTACCTTCCATCGGCATTCGTTACTAGAATGCATAAGCAACGCTTTGCGGTCAAGAAGTAGACTGAGCACTTTCCTAGATCCCTTCTTCTTGGATGAAACCAAAGCACGCCTAAATCAAGGCACAACGACAGAAATACACGATTATGCAAATCGCATTATCTGTTTCAGTTTATATTCAAACATAGAACAATAAATAACAGGTTTTGTTCATACTCTCCTAGTTTCATCGAAGCAATTGGTCCTCCATATCCAAACATGCCAAAGAAAGGCTGCAGTACAAGATAGGGTTATGTACAATTATAACAAGACTAACACATACAGCTTTGGGCTTCAGTAAACATTAGTATACATTTCAGAATAATGTCATTGATGAAAAACAGAAGGCATTAAATCTTGCAATGTACTAACTGTTAAATATGGAGCTTTGCCTCCAATAGCTTCTTTCCTGACTGCTCTATGCGAGGATGCCCCCATTTTTGCCCTAAAGAAAATTAAAGATGGAAGGTAAAATGCTATAGGAAAGCAAGATACTAGAGAAAAATCAGCTAATAGAGAGGCTAGTTATACGACGATATTTGGAAAGTTTGTTAAAATATATGATACTACATAGTAATAAGATGCCCTTGCCCATGTAACACTATAGCTACTTAAAGGAGGTCTAGAAGTGTGTTAATGAGGATACTAAAACACATTGCCATTCAGGACTAGGAGCTCTTTGTGCTTGTATAATAGATACTTCACGATAGTTTTGTAGCAAACTGATCCAAAAAAGAAACTTGAGCACCAAATAATTGACTTACTAACCAACAAGGAGAACAAACAAACTATTCACTTATTTCACATCTCTACATATTGTTATAGTATTGCAATATTTTGAACGAAGATCACAAAAGTTCACACTTCAAAGGATATACCGTACAGAAGTGTTAGGATAATTGTTAACACACGAGAACTTTTCGTACTATAATCATCAGAAAGATTACAGAAAAATGAAAAAAATGATATCTGCAGGACTTCAGAAAACCCCAGATGACTTACAACTTTAATCTATAGCAAGTTCAGCCAAAGCATCAAATAAAAATACACGTCGCCAAAAAGGAAAAACTTTGGATTTATTTATACATCGTATATCAAAATGAAGTTCAATGGCTATCTTTACACAATAATGAGCCGCTTACCACTTATCAAGGGAGTACTCGTCCAATCCAGGGCCAGAGTCCACAATTGAAATCCTTTCATTCGATATATCCACACTACAAAAGAAGCAAAATGCCTTGTTGAATCTCAAGTGATCATTAATCAACATAATTGTTGATACGAGAGAATGGAGTTAGCTTCACTCAAATGCATGGCGAACTCGACGAAAGAAAGGCAAATGAGCAACATAATATCCTGATTCTTGATAAAATTGAGCCATGTATGTGTGTGCCCAGTGAGACTTAGAAGTTCCCTTTCAGTCTTCATTTTGAGAGTCCACAATCGATTCACGACTATAGCATCAGTTCTTATCAAAGATTCGCAAATTATATACAGAACAAATTGAATTGAAGGCAGTTAAATACACTAACCATAGGTCAAAAGATATATTACTGCTCTGATAAGATATAGCATGCACAATAACATTAAAGAAGATAAATTTCTACAAAATATGAGATATAAAACTCGATAGTACCTGATCAATTTCCTCTCACCAGGAGAATTTGACCATACTGCTTGTAATGCGTTATCCTTGTCCGATAAACAATGTCATTGGTGCTTAACGATAATAATAGACACAGAAAAGAAAACAAGCAGCAGAAATTATGCTTACAATCAAATCAGCAAGTGCAGTTTCGAATGAATGTTCTGATGGAAGCTCCTTTAGTAAGTCGGTATCAGGAGTTAGGTCCCACATATTCTGAAAATGCAGTAATATCACCGAACCACGATTTTTAAATGCAATAATAAACATAGAAAGCAACGATTAAGCAGATATGATTACTATGAACATATACCTCAAAGAACTGAGATTCCTCTAACCCATCCTGTAAAAAAAAGCAGAACAAGATATGAGAATCGCGATAAAGAAGACCAATAGTGGGCTCATAGGATAAAATCTAACCTTCAGTCTAAGAAGGTTCCACTTATCGGGGTCAAATTTCCTTAAATCTAGTGAGTGTTGAAATTTGTTATCAGAAACATCTTCTACATGCAACCCAGTGCTGTTCCAGTTAACACCCCTCTTAGGGGTCTGGGACCCTGTTTGTTTAGAAACCCTCAAATATTCTTGTTTCAACACATTAACAACTTCCTCCATTGATATTTGAGTTTGGGGTCTATGAAATGTGACCTCAACAGACTTGCCATTAGGCAACAAAACTCGAAACTTAAAGTTTTTCTCCCTTCCAACTGAATCTAGGTCTTTCATCTTCAGGGGCTCAAATGCTCTTTTTCTTGGTTTTGCACCATCGGGGAAAGCTTCTAGAGGCCTTTTGCTAGGCCAGCTTTTAGGGGTTTTCTTTTCCATCTGCAAAATTGAACAACAAATGAGACAACAATTTTTCCATCTCCCACAAGCAGCTCCTCCCGGAAAATCTTTTCGAAGGACTTTCACTAAACAAAACATACAAATAGACAACAAAATTTTCATATGACAAAACAACAAAATGGGAAAAGCCTCGAGCTCACCAAACAAAAATCACAGCAACAAAACTTCCTCTTTTTCTTTTTCCAATAAATGTTACCTTAATATGGAAAAATCAATTTCAACTACATAAATAGTCTAAAGGGTATCAAACACCAACTCATTACATTTTTCACAAACAAGAACATTCATACTTGTCACCTCACTACAGTAATAAGAATTGCATAATAAGCCAAAAAAAGAGGTAAAAATGTAAAATTAACGCACAACTTCAGATACACAAGAAATAATTACCCAAAAAGAAAAATGTAAATAGTGAAAAGTATCTACAAATATTATACGTAAGAAGGCAGCAACATTTAACAAATAATGGTTTACATGAACACCAAATTTTTCACATGGAAAAACAAGAAACAAAAAGGGCATGCATAAATATATGTCAAAATTCTACCAGCCCCAAAAACACAAATCACATGAACAAAACTTCTTCTTCCTCTTTTGGGTGTTCAATAAATGTTACCATACTAAGAGTAACAAAAATCAACTTCATCAACAAAAAGATGGTACTTCAACTTATTATGTGGATTCTTAATTTTTTAAATAGTATTACATAAAAAAGGTAACAACTTTAAGATACTAATGTATGATTTTATACAAGAAATATTACATTCTTTTCTTCAGTTGATGGTTGCAAACAGAGAAACTGAAGCGTTTTGAAGTGCAAAATTTTGTAAAGGGGCCAAAATAAAAATGTAGGGGGGGGGGGAGAGCAGAGGACACCAAATATGAAATGGGACACCAAATAGCATTACCGGAAAGAGTAATGGGGAGTTCTATTCTTGATATCACCAGAATAGTGAGTTTTAGGGGTGAAAGTATTATTTTGTCCCTTCTATTTGAAAGTGTAATAATTGAAAGAATTAAATGGGGATAAAACTGTAATTTCAACTATTTTAACAAGCACTATTCTGGTGTTGCCCATAGGATTCGTATAGTATTATAGTATTAATTAATTTTTGAATATACTTATATTTAATTTTAATATAAAAATGATATGTAATGCCAAAATTTTCAAAAAGAAAGCGTACAAGGACGTAGCATGCTTAAGAAATCTTATTGAACAAATCGATTTTTTTTTCCTTTTCTCAGCTGTCATCGATCATCCTCAAAACTTTCATGTCAATCAAGAACCATTTAAGAGTAAATAACATTAGAGTAAATTGAAACGGAGGGAGTATTAAATATGAAAATAAAATTCAAAATACATAATCATACAAGTTATTCCCTCCAATTCAAATCAAATATCATTTTCGTTTTTACGTGCCCAACTTTGACCATCAATTACTTATTATTCTTTAATCCAAAAAATATATAATTAATATCGATAAATCTATATTTAAGATTATTTTCACAAAAATAAATCTTTTCAAAGTTAGATACGGGAAACGAAAGGGTGTGGGGTATTTGTCGTGGTTGGTGGTGGTGGTAGTAATAATAGTAGTAGTAGTATTTTCATAAAAGTAATTTTTTATAATATAACTAATTAGTTATTGTTAATCAAAGTTAGACATGGAAAAACGAAAGGGTGTGGGGTGTTTGTCATGGTTGGTGATGGTGATAGTAGTGATAGTGGTGGTGATGGTGGAGGTGTAAATTGAAGATGAAGATGATAATGGGGAAGAAGATGAATAGTTTAGATTTTGGAAGGATAATTTAGACATTTTATAAGAAAAGACTGTATAAATTAATTGGGTGGTTGATTTCCAATTGAAAGTTTTTTCCCCAAACGATAAGACTTATAAATTATGAAGATATAAATTTCTAACTAATCTAATAATGGGGGTCCCCATAATAAATAACTACGTCTTCATTTTGAGTGGGCATGAAACATCTTCACTTAGATATGATTCCAAGTCCACGTAATCAACATGGGATGCTTCAAACTTGAAAGTGGGTGCTCAGAGTCGAACTCGTGACTTCTTATTAGAAACTCGAGTCACATATCACTAGACTATTAAGTCGTCCGTAAATTGAAATTTTTTTTCATTGAAACGATAGATATTACAAATAGCCATGCGATATCAAATATATTCTAAACTAGTAGATGGGAGTCTAAACTCCAAATAAACAGCTTTATCTTCTCGACTTCTGAATCCACGTAATTCTTGAACCTCGCTTCCTGGATGTGAGGAGAGGAAGTATGTTTAAATATAAACCTCTGCGAGATTCGAACTCCAAACCTCTTCGAATCCGATACCACAAGGCTAGAAGCCTTGAATCGTAAATTGGAAGATTGACCATTGATATATTTACTAGTTTCCTCTTTCATCGATCATAATAATCTCCCAAATTTGTCTATTATTTCCTCATTCTTTTTCAGAAGTGCCATTAACCTTCTTTTTCTATATTTCAGTTGATTATAATAACTTCCCAAATTTGATTCGTCATTCTTTTTGAGAAATGCCACTAGGGGTGAAAAGATTGGGTGCATCAATACTTCCATGCATCAGGTGCATCAGATACCCATTTAAAGGTTTCACGTGGGTACTGTACCCACTTGAAAATTCATCAATGGTACTTGTACCCAAATTGTACTATAACAATGGTACAATACCACATATTTATCAATCCAAAATAAATATGTGGTATTGCACCATTGTTATAGTACAATTTTGGTACAAGTACCAATGATGAAGTTTCAAGTGGGTACAGTACCTACGTAAAACCTTTAAATGGGTACCTGATGCACCGAATTATTGATGCACCGAAACCGGACTCCACTAGGGGTGTGCACTAATTTATAACCGACCCCTCTAATTTCAACATTTAAATGTGTCGTCTAAGTGGGTTTTAAAGGGTTGTCCAAGTGATATTTTGTAGTAGTAAGATCGAAACCGAACTGATAGAATTTCCGCCTTTGATGAAATCCAATTGATGTAGGTTCGGTCTATGAGAGAACTTATATAAACCGATGCGAATCGATAATACATTTATCTGAAAAATTAAGTTAGTAGACGATAGTTAGAAGGATTTAACTTTGTTCATTATTAATATAATATAATAAGAGATACGTAAACACTTTTAAGGCAAAAAATATAGGAAATACATATATAAGTTAAAAAGGTCGTACCATGTAACGGATGTTTATGGGAATTTTAAAATTAACTTTAAAATAGGCTCATCAAACTTATACGAAGTACATATTTATTGGAACTTAATAGTGATTTACAATTATGATAAAAACAGTACCATTCAGATTTAAAATTTGAGATTAAAAATAGTTGTATTAGCTAAAAAATGATACACCCAAAGCTTGACCCAAAAATTGAGAACGAATATGAAACCGATCGGAACATAATAAATTTAGGTTCGATCCATGTGAGAACCGACAAAATTGATTAAGTTTTATAGTTTTGGTTCGATGAGAACTCAACCTTTTTTCTTCTATATTTCAATTGATGATCATAATAATTTCCCAAATTTGTTCTACTCTATTGTTTTTCTCATTCTTTTTTAAAAGTCTTCACCTGATCTGGAGCCAACGCCCCCTCTCTCCTCCTCTTTTGTCCTCACTCTTTTGGTTTCTGGGTTTTCTACTTTTCTTCCAATTTCAAATTCTACCAAACTTATATAAAAAATCTTGTATTCTTCTGCTCATGTTTGGTTGAATAACCCTTTATTAGTAATATCACTAACTTACCAATGACACTATTTATAGCCTTTTTTGTTCACACTACCATATGTAATGATAAATGATGTAATGATACCCACATGAACAAATGGTCAGCATTTGATAGCATTGTAAGAAAAGATCCAGTCTTTGTTAAGGATTTTCTTCAATTACTTGTATTTAATTGCTCAGGAATTTTGCATAAGGCTTTCGATTTTTAGCTTTAAGGGGGTAAGTTATTGATTTCTTGAAACAGTTTAATGTAACCATTTTTATCTTTCAAGTGGATATGGGAATTTTGCAATTGCACCTTTTGAGTGTGTATCTATTGCAAAAATTCAAGCTTGATATTGGGTTCTTGATATAATTGTTTTAGCATTCTTTAAGGTTTTACCAAAGGGGATTGTGTACCTGTCTGGAGAAAGGTGTTATTTTATTAATGTTTCAACTTTGGTTTAACTTTATTCAGGAATATCAGTTTTTGTTGAATATCTAATGGAATTGTATTAGTTAAGTTTCGGATAAGTTTAGCTTTTTGAAGGTCTGGGATCTCAGTTAATTGATTTTGTTATTTTTTATTGTCCTTCAGATGTCTGAACTGTTGGATTGTGTCTGATTTTTGTTGTGATTTTCGCCTTTTTTGAGATTCTAGATGTCCAATCAGCTCAATCAGAGTGAAAAGGACAGTCTCCAAAATAAATATATAAGATTCTGGCTTATATTGCACTTCTAGGAGTAGTATATATTGTTTATAGCATTTCGCATTTGTTTCATGTTACTGTTTGTGACAGGATAACGGCTTAGGAGCGTGTCGGTCTATGATGGAGGCATTGAACTCAACAGCTGCTGCGCCATTTCCCTGGGGGCCAGGCAATTGTGACGAGGCTTCGCTGCAGCAGAGTATGTTGTTCTCTGATAGCCTCAAGGTATGTATCTTGTGGCTCGACCTATCGTTTTGGTTTTTTGTTGGGTTTTCTAAATTTTATTTGCCTCTTATAGCTTCTTTAGTATGTCATTAGCTAAGTTCTGTTAGTTTCTAATTTACTTATTTCTTCTTCAAATTCTAATTTCCGGTTTAGTTATTGGTTTTGATCAATCTGCCAACTGCATTGTTCAATATACTGCTGTCGTTTGTCTGATTGGTTAATCCAAGTAAGCATTGGATGCTAGGCTCACACAGTAACTTTCTTTTAGGAAAGTATGCGATTTTTGCAATCTAAAATCTGCAAAATGCTTCTTCTAGTCTGGAAAGAAATATCAATGTCAGTGTTTCTCGTATCACAATTCACAAATGCAAGAAAATTTGTCTTCATTTTGATATTTTACCTTTCAAGGATTTGAAGAATTTAAGGAAACAATTGTACACGGCAGCTGAATATTTTGAGCTATCATACACCAATGATGACCAAAAACAGATGTGAGTCTTGTTCAAATTATTGGAGATAGAGTATGGAATTCTTTTCTCAATCTTGTTAAATATATGTGCAGAATGGTAAATACTTTAAAAGACTATGCAGTCAAAGCTCTGGTGAATACAGTGGATCATTTGGGTTCTGTGACATATGAAGTCAATGACTTGTTGGATGAGAAAGTTGGTGAAGTTACTAGAACAGAACTTCGAGTTTCTTGCGTCGAGCAGGTAAGTGTAAGCCTCGGGATCTTGATTGAAAAGTATAAATCAATTTTCTGTCAAAGCACTATTAGGCTTGAAGCTAACGAGGAACAATCTATAGATTCCTGACAACCATGCTCTTGTATTTCTTTCTAATTAATAAATACCCAACCATTCTGAGATATAAAATCTTACGAACAAAAGTTACCAAGAAATAAGTGAGGGATTGAAATTTTACCAATCTTTTCAGTTGGAACTAGAATTGCATAAAGTAATTGAGACAATGAGGCTGCGCCATACATGTTGTTTTCTTGTCTTCCTTAATACTCTCTAGATTCCTAAAAGATTGTCAAGTTCTGATTTTTCATAGTAATATTTAAAAGGGATTTTTATATATACATGTCAAGCATGCAATCAGTTGAGCCAACACGTCAAGTACGAGAATAAGAAAGGCAAGTGTGACAATCTAGAAAGGGAACGGCGGTGTAACTTTTAGCCTGGAGTTCCCTTGATACCGAGAGACCACAGCTTGTGCCCCCCCACCCCACATTTTTCCCCTTTCTCATTCCGTGTGGAGTCTAAAGATAAAGCATAAGTTCCTTGTTTTGGTACCTGCCTCATTCATGTAATCAGATACAGAGGCGGAATTGTTTGTAACTCAGCCCGTTGAAAGTTAACAATCCTATGATGGACTGGAGACCTATTTTCAGTATTCTGTTCCAAAGAGTAATGACTTTCTGTTGGCACTGATATCTTTATGTGAAATTATTAGAGGCTACGGACGTGCCAGGAGTATATTGATAGTGAGGGACATGCTCAGCAGTCGCTCAATCTAGAAACCCCCAAGTACCACAAACACTATATCTTGCCAGGTTTTACAAATCTCTCTTCTTTATACTTCATTTAAAATGGACTCCATATTTTATCATGTGTTTGCTCTTTCTTAGACTTCACTTGTTTGCTCAGTTGGTGAGACCATGCATAATGCCAGCGGTGCAAAGGCAAACAAACTAAATTACAAGTTCGATGCTGTAGATGACTGGCATCAATTTAAAAAAGGTTTCCTGAGTCTTCAAGACATTGTAGTATGACATACTGTATAATTCACTGAAGTTGGCAATGTTCTAACTTTTGCCTTATGTTTCTTAAAGCTGTTAAAGCAACTGTCAAGGAAATCCCCCCTCCATCAACAGTCGGGTATATATCTTCTTACAAATCCATTCTTATTTGGTTACCTGACATTATTTAGGCCTAAATATGTTCTGCATCTTGTAGGAAGTTGCGCTCCTCATCACCCACGCCACAACCCATGCAGCAACAGAAATTTCGTCTATCTGCATCAATGACTAAAAAGGATCTAGGTTTGTTTTTTCCATTGACAATTGGCACAACTGATGACATTTTGATCGTTTAACCTTGATTCTTGAACATTGTAATGATCTGATTTTACTCTGGAGTTTTCCTACTAATATGTCATCATGTAAATATGTCAGAGAAGAGAACAGTTTCACCACGGCGGTTTCCACTTTTACGCACTGGATCTTTCTCTAGTAGGCCAGCCGCTCCAAAAACTTCTCGCTCTTCCACTCCAAAAACTTCTCGCTCTTCCACACCAAATCAAAGTCGGTCTACCACGCCAAATTCTTCTTTTGGAAGACGTCAGGTACAACAAAATCTTTCTCATATCTTTTTATTGTCTACAATGTTAATTGTCATCTTCAATTTCTATGCTGAGTGACCTTACCGGTCACTAGATATGCAGCAAGCCAGATGTATCATGCTGCCTCTTGCTATATTATGTCATGTTCCATTATCACTTGTTACTATATTAGTGTGAATTTTGTTTGCCCAGCAGCTCTCACAACCTCAAAAGTCAGCTTCAATGAGATTCCCCGAGCGAGAAAATCTGAAAAATGAGGATCAAATACCCAGCAAGAGCAAGCGCCTTCTCAAGGCATTGCTTAGCCGTCGCAAGTCAAAGAATGACGAGACACTGTATACTTACCTAGATGAATACACATAACAGAACAATTATAAAGTGAAACAACGGGGACGCCCTGAAATTGAGGGTGTTATCCGTAACTGTCCATCCTATACCTGCTATGTAATAACACAGATAATTTTTCATTTCTTTTTTGGTAAATATAATATAGGTTGTATCACATTATATTTCAGGTTTATGATCAAATAGATGGCTAGTAGCAATACTTTTTCCTTTCTTTTCCTTTCATAGAAGTCAATTATTTATATAAATGCATGAGTATATGATTGCTCATCACTATAATGAAGTCTGGCGAATTTCAGAAAGATTGGCTTGTTTTGTTGATGGTTTAACTTTTCATCTTCATCGCGCTCATATGATCGAAATCTGCAAAATGTCGTTGATAGCAAGGATTTACGTATCATATCAAAACTTAGAATCAAGCAACTCCATTACAGACGTAGAGCTATATATATTCTATCACACAAAGAAGCTAATCCTCGAGGCAAGGGTATGAATCAACCAACATCAAAATCTTGCGAAACTGTTGAAGTTCATTTTTTTGTTCACATCTTCATTTTATTCTACAGCAATAATCAGGGTATAATTTAGACAAAGCTATCAAATTTAGAAACAAATAACTAAAAAAGTAGAGGAAATAGAATTTACCATTTAATTCTTTAAATGCAGATCGATTGATCATTAAAATTGGTTGGGTTGATGGGGGTTATTTAAATATTTTGAAAATATGCCTCTTATTTTATATATTTTTGTTTTAAAAAGTGGTTATTTAAGTTATTTAAATATTTTAAAAATATGCCTCTTATTTTTAAGTGTAGTGTTAGATGCAAAATAGTCATTTTTCTTTAAAAAGGTGAAAAAATGATTCTAGGATATATTTTGGGAGAAGAATTAATAACTTCAGTAACTAATTGAAAATTAATCGATAGTTGAATTCCCCGCAACTTATTGATAAAATTATATCGTAAAATTTTAAAATCAAGAACCTCTCGCAACTTATCAATGAAAATAATAGTACGGTATATTATACGAAATTTTCAATATTTGGGGCCCCATAATCCGGGGGGTCTGAGAGAGTGGGAGGTAGACAGGTAGTCGTTCTCTGGATATGCCATCTTACTACACATATACAAAAATCATGTTAATGACCATAATAATGATACATCATTTGCCTTATCTATTTTTAAAATTTAAGTAATAAGCTTAAAAGTAGACAATTCCTAAATTTATAGGTACACAATTGTCTGATAGTCATTAAAAAGAATGAGGTTAGTCAAATAAGAAAACAAAAGCAGTTGGCAGTTGCATGGTGATTGGTGGAGAAGTGAAGTTTGAACAACTTATTATTTCTCAATATTTGATGACGATGATTATGAATTTATGATGATGAGGATGATATGAACGGCGCCGTTCAATTGAGGCGTCTCCTTAAATTATCTCATCACAACTTATGTGTTAATTGGACATACGTGTGTATAGTAGAAATTACGATTTATTAAGTTTTTTGTTTATTCGTGGTTCATTCTAACGTGTATATATGTGTACTCCGTAATCCTTATTGGTATGCTATCAAGGTCCTTCACATAGTAGTATTATACTTCTTTCCTCATTTTAAATTTTGATAATCGATAGTCTTTTAATTATAACCTCAAACATAATTTGTATACATTTCTCGATATTTGGTAAAAAATATACATAGTATTAAAAAATTTTAAATTTTAATGTATGTTAGTGTTGGCATACATCGAAATTAGCCTATAGTCATTGGAGTAAGAATTAAAAACAAAGTGGTTTTTATGAGAAACTTGGTTAAATAACGTTTATTCACTTGGTAATGGAAGAATTAACACTCACTCTTTTTCATTTCCTAAACAACATCCTCCTCATCAAAATGACTAAATTATTCTCATTTTCATTAATTCGCTCTCCTTTCTTCTACCTCTTTTCCAAATCACTATCATGACCACTGTCGCTGTCCTTATCTCGACCTTCCCACCTCACCGTCAACTAGAACAAGAAAAAATCACCCCCTCACCACCACCATTTTTATATATATTAGGATAAAATTTAAATTGATACACCTAAATTTCTTCAAATTAAGGGAGGGAGAGGGCAATGGTGGTAAGGAAGATGTGTGTGGTAGGGGAGGGAGGAGGGGTAAGGGTTGGGGTGGTCGCAACTCGCAACCCTTTTTGGTTTTTTGGTAACGTTATATACTATACATAATTTTTAAACTTGTACTCCCTCCGTCCCTAAAAGATTGTCACATTTTGACTTTTGTGGTCAATTACAATAAAATTTGATCATGAATTCTCATTAAACGATAAGAAATAATATAGTCTTGTGGGAACTCGTTAGATTCGTCTCAATATATATTTTTAAAATATCAACTTATTATAATTTTTTCACATGTAAAATAAGAGATATTTATATTTTAAATCGTGTTATATTGACCACCAAAAGTCAAATGTGACAATCATTTAGGGATGGAGGGAGTATAATATATAAATAAAGAGTGTAAGTAAATCAAGTCGAAGTGTAGTGTAGTTAGTTAGATCATTCTTTTAAAACATAAAGGTCATGGGTTTAAGCGCTACAAGACATATTTATGTTTTATTTTTAATATAATTTCAAACTTTCTTTTTATACTTTCACTAATTTTTATTTATTTTGGCCCCTATTTTATTTTTTTGTTAAAGTTGGCCCTCTTTTAATTCTATCGTGATTTTACCCGTGGCCCCAAGGGGTATGTGAAAGTACAAGTGGTTGTGGGGGTTCTGGAAAAAGAGGAAAACAAAGAAGAAAAGGGAAAAATGTTAATGAAAATGAGGGTAATTTAGTTATTTCATGAAAATGATCTAGGCAAAGAAGATAGAGGATGTTTCACCATTTGATCGACGAACATTATTTAGCCAAATCTCTCCCTTTTTTTTATTACTTTTACTTTTTTTTAATGTATGTTTTATTGATTAGAACGATAAAAAATCAATGAAATGAGTAATACTCCTCCCTAAAAGATTGGTGCATTTTAACTTTTGTTGGTTAAAATTTAAAAAAGTTCATTAAACGATAAGGAATAATAGTCATGTGGGATCTTGTTAGATTCGTCTCAATATATATTTTTAAAATATCAATTTTTTATAATTTTTTTTAGATGTAGAATAAGAGATATTTATGTTTTAAATTGGGTTTCGTTGACCATCAAAAGTTAAAATGTAGCAATCTTTTAGAGACGAAGGGAGTAATTAGCGTGAAAAGATGATCTTCATGCATTTATTCCAAAAGAGCAAAGATTAAAAGTATTCCTACCCGACCACCCCCAATTTTAACATTGTGTAACATTTGGGTATTTAATGGTACGTCGATTCACCGCGTGTAGTAGGTAAATAAAAATTGTCACAACTCACAAGTGATGTAGTATTTAAAGCAACTTTTACCCCACCCTCATTAAAACACATACTTCAACTCCTCACTTTATACTTAATTCAAAGGACTTAAATTAAATCCTTATTAAGGACAACAACAACATACATCAATTTTGCTCATCTTGTAATAATAATGGGTGGTCGTTGTGTAATAATTTCATGCATCACTACAACTGTCCGCAAGATAACCACTACCCCCTAATACATAGTCAACCAAGTTAGTTTGTCTTAGCTCATCACTCTTTTTATTTGAACTTAAACCACTTCTTATTAAAGCCTCCTCCCATCCTCCTCTTTTTGTCCCAAAACAAAGTCCATTTTCTCTCCTTTTCTCCATTTCTTGTTCTGGAAACAAAGATTTGAAGCATGAAGCAACAAGGGTCGTTTTCCTTGGATGATGAAGCGAAGGAAACAAAAGTTGATGAGGAGAAAACCGAAAGAGTTCCATTTTTGAAATTGTTCGCGTTTGCAGATGCTTATGATTATTTTCTGATGTTTGTTGGCTCGATCGGGGCGTGTATCCATGGGGCATCCGTACCAGTGTTCTTCATATTCTTTGGGAAATTGATTAATATAATTGGGTTAGCTTATCTTTTTCCTGCTCAAGCTTCCCACAAAGTTGCCAAGGTAAAAAAATTACATGCATACATACACTTGAACATCATTAAAAAATGAATTAAAACAGGGGACTATCTGAAAAGGTAAAAAAAAATACTATTTAAAAGATATAGCAGCTTATGATCATTTTTCTAATTAAAAATACATGACTAGTGATATAATATAGTATTTTATTAATCACGTGAACTTAAAAATCGAATCCAAAATTCGGAAGTACACTATAGTCTCCCAATTATTAAACTTGGTGAGTGGAATAACAAATTCGAACATCGAATTCAAGGTAATAATATACTTCTTCTTGTTCAATTCATTTTTTTTTGTAAATTAACGATGACGTAAAATTCGAACCTAGGACCTTCTGGTCACTAGCGAAAGCCTTTTTCACTAGGTTATTTAATTATTCAATTTATTTTGATTAGTATGTTAGCTTGTCAACTTTTGACCATATATGTAAGTCTAACTATATCCAGTAGTACACTTTTTTTCCTTCCCACTTTCTAGTTTTGATCATTGATGGATTAATAATTTAGGCTATCACTCGAGAGAGAAAACAAAAATAATAATAAATGTGAATTTGATATCACTGAATTTATCTTTAGAAATAATTATTTTGATTTAACTTTTGATAGGATGATAAAAAAGTAATTGATAATTGAGGTTTGATATAAAAACATGAAAATGTGGATGAGACTGAATTAAATATATCGTAATCGAACTATCATTTCTTTACTATTTTATATATGAGGTAATTGTAGATTTGGTCCCGTATCCGGGGATGCAGTTGCACTTCAATCCAAGATAGTTACAACGTTGTAGACTAATCCATAAAATGGTATAAGTATTGCAGCATAGTCCCGAAAGGCACAAATATTGCAGTATGGTCCCCGAAAAATAAAGATTAATGTGGAACAATTGTCACTTTTTTGTGGACTATATCACAATACTTGAGCCACTTTCAGAAATCAATTTACAACAATATAACTAGTTGGAGTCAAATTACAACTTTTTCCTACTATCTAAAACTAAATCGACAATTATCTCACTATGTTACTAGAAAATTAAATTTTATAGGTGTAATTATATTTGGTAAGAATTAATTCGTTATTTGTTGTGGGTGCAGTACTCGTTGGATTTTGTATATCTGAGCATAGTGATATTATTTTCGTCGTGGACAGGTATGATGAAGATGCATTTTATATTATCGTAAAAGATCTTTTAGGGACGGAGGGAGTAGTATTTAATTTTGAATAGAAGTAGTGATTATTTAGATGGAAATTGAATATATGCAGAGGTGGCATGTTGGATGCATACTGGAGAAAGGCAAGCTGCGAAAATGAGGATGGCATATTTGAGATCAATGCTAAATCAAGACATTAGTCTTTTTGATACTGAAGCTTCCACTGGAGAAGTTATTTCTGCTATTACTACTGATATTATTGTTGTTCAAGATGCCATTTCTGAAAAGGTACTTTTATATTATTTCCTCTTCCTAACTGTATTTTTATTCAATTATTGCTCCTTAATCCAAGTACAAGTTAGGTATATTAATTTTTTTTGTTTGAAATAAAATTGGCAAAAAATCAAGTGCCATTCCAAAAGCCCCAACCCACCCTTACCCCTTCCCCTACGTACCCCCTCAAGGCCCCAAAAAATTGAACCTTGGTGAAAAATCATGCTACAATTAGGACCATAATTCAGATCTAATCACGTTTTTCCATCTAATTTTAACCAAATTATAATATAGGGACTAAATTGTAATTTTCTATTAATTATGAGGATAATTTTCTGCGAGATTATTTACTAGGACTAAAGTGCAGGTTGTACATATTATCTAGGACCATTTCAACAATTTTTTCTTAGTGCCAACTAGAGCTGTACACGAGCCGAGCCCGAGCTCAAGAATTTTGGCTCAGCTCATCACTAAACGAGCCTTAGGCTCGGCTCGCGAACTTTCACCGAGCCGAGCTTCGAGCTAGCTCACTTAGCTCATTTCGAAATTTCAAGTTCAATTTAATTAACAAAAGATTATTTTACATAAACAATTAATAATATTATTAACATGTAACAAGTAATAAAATTAACCAACATGTGACAATGTTAATGGAAACATTAAATTAACATTAATCATAATAATTGAAATGACTAAAAAAATATACGTAATATAACTAATTTTATTGAAAATAATATTAACATATGTGCTATCGAGCCGGGAACCCGGCTGGCGGCTCGGCTCATTTTATTATGAGCCTCGCTTCCCGAGCCGAGCCGAGCCGAGCTAGCTCGGAAAGCTAGGCTCATGCACATCACTAGTGCTAACATTAAATGTGGTGAAATGAAGCTTATTCTTTAAAGCATTAATCTTTAAGGTATTAAGTTGGGGTAGGATGATCAATACTATTTTGAATTAGTGAAATAGAATGACACCTGAACTTTTATGAAAAAACGAACTCTAAGAAGGATTTCTGGGGAGGGGGTTTATATATTAGAAATAAAGTTTTTTTTATAGGTCTATAGATTTCTTTGACATTTAGATTGTGAAAGCCATAAATTTATTCTATTTTTTATTATTTATAAATTAACAATAAAAATATAAGAACAAATCAGATACCACAAGACTATTGAACCATCAACATAAATCTATCCTACTTGAAGACCATGTGTTGTGTAGTTGAAAAATTATTTCAATAACTAAGTAGCTTATGATGATATTGATATGTATCTACAACAAGAGGCCATATTACTTTGAAAATTGACATGAGAGAAACTAAATAATTAAGTAATGATTTTTTAATGGTGTACCCAAATGAAAGGGCTACTATATATTGGCATTTAAGAAACAGGTAAACAGCTATGCTGAAGATATAAATGTAGTAAAGCTAAGTTGGGAAATGGGTAGTTGGAGATTGATAAATGATATGATTATGAATTTATGATATTAACATATGGGCACGAGACATTACTTAATTCCCTCAAATGCGCACCTTTCTTTCTTGTACATATGATACCCATGTGCCCATGTGATCTATTTAACTCCAAAATTGAAATCCACCCATCACTTGATAGTCCTATGATATTTCATATGAAATTTTATGTATTCGTTATTTGAAAAAAATTGAAAAGTGTGTATACTTTTGTTAATATTGAAGACCACAAAACATGGTTTTCCACATTACTTTTATAACTAATCTGTTACACACTCGAATAGTAAGATTTTGGTGTGAAATAACTATTGTGCCTTCTTTATTTGTAAATGAGAAATAGTTAAGCTGGGGACAAAATAGTCATTTAACATCCAAAAAAAACTCTTTTCAATCTTTTTTATTTGTCATCCTATCAATTTGCACATAAATTAAGGAAATAAAAAATAATTAAAAACTATATTGAAAATGTAAAATGACAATCAATTGAAACTATATAATTGGTTGGTTGATAAGTATGTAAATTTACAATTAATTATGTTAGAAATATAAATATTTAGAAATAAAAAATTAAGGCTAGCATGACAAATAACAAAGAACGGATCAACCGAGCTAATACTATTCTAGTGTGTAGTGTTGCCCCTTTTATAGTTACGTCTAACTAATACTCCATGCTCACTAATAACCAAACAAAAATTTCTTTAGTTATTAGGGAAAGCACTACATATAACATATACCAAGTTTTTATTTATTTATATTTTTCAGTATTTTTGTTATTTCCATAATTTGACCACCATTAATCATATAAAAATTTTAATTGGCTTTTAAGAGTTCCGTTACGATTTTGTGTATCTATTTACATAGATATTTATGTGTAGATATGCGAAAAATATAAAAATATAACATCAGATTTATACAAAATATAAAATTACATTATTACATATGTGCATTCTTTTAGTTTTAGGTGTGGATGTCTAAATCTATCAAAATATGTCAATGTGTGATACTACCTCCGTTCTCTTTTACTTGTCTTTCTAGCCTCAAATTTTTATTTCTAAATACTTGTCTTTCTAGCATAATTAATTATAAATTTACATTTTCAATGTGCTTTTTGATTACTTTTTACTATGAATTTATCAATCAACCAATCATATCGTTTCAATTGAATGTTATTTTACATTTTCAATGTACTTTTTGACTATCTTTTATTTTTTCTTAATTTTTGGGTATAATTACATAAATTTATCAAAAGTTTCAAAAATATATTAACCGATTTGTACAAAGTACACAAGATCAGATTTATGCAAAGTATAACAATATGTCATCAATTTTTTTCTGAAATACAAAAAATACAAAGATAAAAATCTACACACGACCCTAATATTTTACGCATATTACATGGTGTTAAGTGTGCATTTGAGATTGTTACTGCATTATATTGAGTAAGTGAAAATGAGTGGATATAAACATGCAGGTTGGGAATTTCATGCATTACATAAGCAGATTCGTAGCGGGATTTGCAATAGGATTTAGCAGAGTGTGGCAAATAAGTGTTGTGACTTTAGCCATTGTGCCTTTGATTGCTCTTGCTGGTGGCATTTATGCCTATGTTGCTACTGGCCTCATCGCGAGGGTTCGTAAATCCTATGTCAAAGCTGGAGAAATTGCTGAAGAGGTTAGAATTCTACTCAAACTCAATAGAGTGCAATGGCAAAGTTGGAGTTTAGTTGGAATGGCCTTGAATGTAACATTCAAGTCGAACTTTTCAAAGTGAATCGAGCTTTTGGATTTCACAGGTGTACTGATTATGGATGAAAAATTTCAGGTTGTTGGTAATGTGAGAACAGTACAA
Organism: Echium plantagineum; assembly: GCA_003412495.2. Taxonomy (NCBI): domain Eukaryota; kingdom Viridiplantae; phylum Streptophyta; class Magnoliopsida; order Boraginales; family Boraginaceae; genus Echium; species Echium plantagineum. The sequence goes on along the minus strand of CM016567.1, from coordinate 19,439,763 downwards.
GCATTTGTGGGAGAGGAGAAGGCTGTCAGATCATACTCTGCAGCGTTAGCGAACACTTACAAGTATGGGAAACGAGCAGGGCTGGCCAAGGGTTTAGGACTTGGCACTTTGCATTGTGTTCTTTTTCTTTCGTGGGCAATACTTGTTTGGTTCACTAGCATTGTTGTTCACAAAGGTATTGCTAATGGAGGCGAATCTTTTACCACTATGCTCAACGTTGTCATCGCTGGCCTGTGAGTTGTTTGCTGCTCTTCATTCTACTAGTCTCTGTAGTTTGTTTGCATTTCAGTTAAATCCTGCCTCTGGGCCCTCAGTAGGCCCACTTTTGCTTCCCGTTGAATGTTATATCTGATATGATATCTTACATTGAGATACATTGTTTTAGAGAGTATCAGCCATATATAGAACATGGCATTGACCTAATATTTAGGAGGCTTCATTGAGTCGTACAGATCTTCGCAAAATTCTTATCAATGTAAGGAATTGTGGGGGTCGGGGGGCTTATTGAAATAAAGATAGCGATTCTGGCTTTTGATAAATGATTTTATCACATTGGAACGATGAATTCTTGGAACCCTTTTTTGAGAAAAACAAGTTCATACAACTCTAAAAAGTATTTTTTTTTTGTTTATACTCAGGTCATTGGGACAGGGGGCACCAGACATTACTGCATTTATAAGGGCAAGATCATCTGCATATCCGATCTTTAGGATGATCGAAAGGGATACAGTGAATAAAACGAGCTCTCAGAGTGGTAGGAAATTGGATAAAGTTGATGGCCACATCCAATTCAGGGATGTCTCTTTTAGCTATCCATCCCGCCCTGATGTAATGATATTCAACAAGCTCCGTCTTGAGATTCCATCAGGAAAGATTGTAGCTCTTGTTGGTGGAAGTGGATCAGGAAAGAGTACAGTTATATCTTTAATTGAACGCTTCTATGAGCCTATATCTGGTCACATACTTTTAGATGGAGTCGATATTAAGGAGCTAGATGTCAAGTGGCTTAGGCAGCAAATTGGATTGGTAAATCAGGAGCCTGCTCTTTTTGCTACTACAATAAGAGAAAACATACTCTATGGGAAAGATGATGCTACCTTTGAAGAGATTTCTCGCGCTGCAAAACTTTCTGAGGCACTAAGCTTTATCAATAATCTTCCTGATAGATTTGACACTCAGGTATCTTGCAGGGACATTTTTGTTATCTTAGACCAGTAGGCTATAATAAATAGTTGCACTATGAAGCAGCAGTGGAGTAGTTAAAAATTTATTTGGCAGGTTGGCGAGCGTGGAGTACAATTGTCAGGTGGACAGAAACAAAGAATTGCAATATCACGCGCTATAGTAAAAAACCCTTCCATTCTTTTATTAGATGAAGCTACAAGTGCACTTGATGCTGAATCTGAGAAGAGCGTTCAAGAGGCCCTTGATCGTGTAATGGTGGGACGCACAACTGTCGTTGTGGCTCATCGCCTATCCACAGTTAGAAATGCAGATGTTATAGCTGTAGTCCAGAATGGTTTGATAGTTGAAACTGGAAGCCATGAAGATTTAATTTCGAGGCCAAATAGTTCCTACGCATCACTTGTTCAACTGCAAGAGGCTGCTTCTTTGAAACGCATGTCTTCACATGGACCTTCCATGGGAAGACCGCTCAGGTATCCAGTTTAATCCACTGCAACTGTTTAGAACAAAATGTAGTTACAACTTTTCTGAATGAACATATCTACCATCTCAGAATTTATGATGTTTCCTGCTTTATGTAAAACAATTGCCAAAATGATATTTGCATCCCATGATTATGAATACACATGAACATTATTTAAATTTCTTGCGGAAGTCTCCTTCTGTTTGACTTCCAGTATGTTCTATATATAACTTTTCTCTTCTTCTAACAGCGTTCGCTATTCACGAGAAGGCAGCATTATATATTCACGAGAACTGTCTCGGCAAACAACAAGAAGTCGTGGAGCTAGTTTCCGTTCTGAATCTTTTGGTGGTGTTGGTCCAGATGTGATTGAAAACACCAAGTCACGAAGTGTTTCTTCAAGAAGATTATATTCAATGATTGGTCCGGATTGGACCTATGGGGCCATTGGTACAGTAGGAGCATTTATCGCTGGAGCTCAGATGCCTCTCTTTGCCCTTGGTGTTGCTCAGGCTCTTGTATCATATTACATGGATTGGGATACTACACGTCGAGAAGTCAAAAAGATATCTATACTTTTTTGTGGAGGAGCTGTTATAACTGTCATAGTTCACGCCACTGCACATCTGTGTTTTGGGATAATGGGGGAACGGCTAACTCTTCGAGTTCGGGAAAAAATGTTCTCTGGTAAGTATATGAGTAATAGAATGATCTTAATTCATTTGAGATTTGTTTCAAGTTATAGGACTATATGCCTATTTATGTTGTCTGTTTTTGGTATATAAATGAATATGAAAAAATACTATGTTCATACCGGAACAATTAAAATCTAACTAGGCATTTTTTTTCGTATTCTAATGCAGCTATCTTGAGAAATGAGATCGGCTGGTTTGATGATGTGAACAATACAAGTTCAATGCTAGCATCACGTTTGGAGAGTGATGCAACTTTGTTACGAACTGTTGTGGTTGATCGATCTACAATTCTGTTACAGAATCTTGGTTTAGTTGTTACTTCATTCATCATAGCCTTCATATTGAACTGGAGGCTCACACTTGTCGTGATGGCCACATATCCGTTGATAATTAGTGGTCACATAAGTGAGGTTTGTCCACTCATAGGAAGTGCAGTTCAGTACATATTCAGAAGGATTTCTATTATCAATTAATTTACTGTATTTCTCCTTTCAGAAACTTTTCATGAAAGGTTATGGCTTTGATCTTAACAAGGCGTATCTTAGAGCCAACATGTTTGCTGGTGAGGCTGTGAGTAATATGAGAACTGTTGCAGCATTTTGCTCCGAGAGAAAGGTTCTTGATCTTTACTCTCGTGAGCTTGTCGAACCTGCAAAACGTTCATTTACACGTGGACAGATTGCTGGGATATTTTATGGAGTCTCTCAGTTCTTCATCTTTTCATCTTACGGCCTTGCCCTATGGTATGTCATTGTAATATCCTTAGAACTTTCTCTCAATGAGATGTAGAATATTTAAGTCTTGGCCAAAACTGCTGCAAGACTTGACTCTACAATTTCGCAGGTATGGGTCAGTTTTGATGGGGAAGGAGCTTTCTAGTTTCAAATCTGTCATGAAATCGTTCATGGTTTTGATCGTGACTGCCTTAGCGATGGGAGAAACATTGGCAATGGCACCAGACCTGATAAAAGGGAACAACATGGTGGCATCAGTGTTTGAAGTACTTGACCGGAGAACAGAGATAGTCAGCGATGCTGGGGAAGAGATAACAAGGGTAGAGGGCATGATTGAGCTCAAGAATGTAGAATTTAGCTACCCTGCAAGACCTGATGTTCAGATTTTCAAAGACTTCAACTTAAGGGTACCCGTGGGCAAAAGTATGGCGTTGGTCGGGCAAAGTGGTTCTGGCAAAAGCTCTGTTCTTTCTCTAATATTGCGGTTTTATGATCCTACGACTGGAAAAGTAATGATTGATGGTGAGTTTCTTAATCTCATGTAATGTTTTTGTAAATTCGAAATTATGGTATCTCGTTGGGTTGATATGAATATCATCATTTGTTCAGGCAAAGACATTAAAAAGCTGAAAGTGAAGTCCTTGAGAAAACACATTGGCCTTGTGCAACAAGAACCGGCTCTCTTCGCCACTTCTATCTACGAGAACATCCTATATGGCAAGGAAGGAGCATCAGAAGCAGAAGTAATCGAATCAGCTAAGCTCGCTAATGCACACAGTTTCATCAGTGGCCTTCCTGAGGGTTACTCGACCAAGGTCGGGGAACGAGGAGTTCAACTATCAGGTGGTCAGAAGCAGCGAGTAGCTATTGCCAGAGCAGTCCTGAAGAACCCCGCGATTCTGTTATTGGACGAAGCTACAAGCGCGTTAGATGTTGAATCCGAGCGTGTGGTGCAACAAGCTTTAGACAGACTGATGAAGAACAGGACAACAGTAATGGTGGCACATAGGTTGTCCACCATTCAAAATGCTGATCAAATATCTGTTCTTCAAGATGGGAAGATAGTGGAGCAAGGGACTCATTCAAGTCTTGTAGAAAATAGAGATGGAGCTTATTATAAGTTAATTAACTTGCAACAGCAACAGCAACACCAGCAGCATTGAAAACTACAAGAGAACCAAAAAATATACTATAAGGGGTTCTGGAGAATGCATTACTTTGCTTAATAGGATGAGTTTTTCTACCAAATTCTTTATCTTTGACAAACTACTATTATGCAATTGTATTTCTGTGATTATTTTGTACAAGAAATAATATCTGGAAATGTAGATCAAGAAAGAACTATCATTGATTCAACTTCCTATTATAGTGTTAGACGCTTACATCATCCACAATAAAATGTCGGCTTTTAAAAAATTATCTACTAATGTGTATAATGGGGTGTTGAATTGTATTCAACATGTTGAATCTCTCAAAGTGGGTCCACCAAAATGACCTGATGTTCAGATTTTGGTCCATATTATGGCCAAAATGACCTGTTGTGAAAGTTCAGGGGGCAAGTAGACCTATTTTCAAACTTCAGGGGCCAAATTGACCAGATGATCAAAGTTCAGGGGCCTGTCGGAATTTAAGCCAATTAAAAATTAGGGTTCACATCAAATTTAATCGAGTTGAAATACAACTTAGGGTTCATAAAATTAATCAAATTCATAGCAAGTTACAAATTAAGGTTCGTAGTTCAATTAAATCAACTTGTAACAACGAATTATGCAAAAATAATTAATATTATATTAAATCCTTGATTGAGCCCACTCTATACCATCTACGATCAAATCTATAACCGAAGAGGACACAAACGACCACCCATATAAAGAAGGCGAAAAAACAACAATAAGATGATATACATAAAACTAAAACCCCCAAACGAATATCACACAAACTCAACCAATACGGGTAAATCATCACACAAGCTCAAGCAATATGGCCAAAATCAGCTAAACATTAAAATTAGAAACCAAAAATTTTACTAAAAATGAACAATTTTCTCAAAATTGAAGGAATAAATACCTTTACTCGATCCGACCATTTTTTCTGCAATAAATTGCTTCCTTCTTCTTAATCGGTGAAAGTTATAAAGGGATTTTTGACTTTTGAGTGAGTAATTGCTTCCTTCTTCTGATTTTAGGTGAAAGTTTTTTGGTGGGTTTAAGCGTCTGTTGGTTGGAGAAAGGGTTTTTGGTATGGCGCGTGTGTTTTTGGTAAGGGGCGGGAAAACGAATTTTTAATGGCTAATTTACTATATTTGGAGTGGGGACTATTTTGCAAATACTAATTTATTCAGGGGTTATTTGTGCAATTTCTTTTTTGTACGGAACTCTATACGGAAGAAATCTATACGGAACCGTAACCGGTCCGCAGTTGACTTACTAAAATACTCCCTCCGTCCCTAAAAGATTGTCACATTTTGACTTTTGTGGTCAATTACAATAAAATTTGATCATGAATTCTCATTAAACGATAAAAAATAATATAGTCTTGTGGGACCTCGTTAGATTCGTCTCAATATATATTTTTGAAATATCAACTTATTACAATCTTTTCGCATGTAGAATAAGAGATATTTATATTTTAAATCGTGTTTTATTGACCACCAAAAGTCAAATGTGACAATCATTTAGGGATGGAGGGAGTACTTTTTAATTGTCCATTTGTGTATTTTGTATTTCTGATATAGTCATTGGCTAGTTGTAGTTGACTTGAGCTTGCTCAAATATATTGATAAATAAAATATATTTCTAAGCTTGATTTTGATATTTTACGTAAAATCCAATAAAATATTATAAACAATAATTATCATGTGCAACGCACGTCTCAAATTACTAGTCTCGTTTAAACAAATGAGTATAACTTCAGTATATATATGCCTGTCAAATGTGAACTATGTAGTGATCATTTACATACTATCATACGTATTACAATGTACACATAAGAAATTGAGAGTTGAGACGAGGTGAAAGATTCATTTTTTCTTCTTTCCTGCGAGGATTGGCTGAATTTGTAACCTCCGACTGAAAGCTTCGTTGAAAAGAAAGCGCGTTTGGAAAGACGAAATGATAGGAAGCCATGCCAAACAAGCAATAGGCGCGAACAGAACAACCCCCATGCCGAAGTCATAAGCTTGAGCAAATACCTCAGCAAAGTGCCACAACCCAGTACCTTGGATCTTTGGCCTCACAGCTTGGGAAACCTGAACAAAATGCACATTACTCGAAAGTAAAGGAACAACCAGGACTACGGTGTTATGGTATTGTCATCGAACTCACCAGTATTAAGCCCCATCCTGTCGGTATAAATGCCAGACAACAAACGATTAAATCTCTCACAGATAGGTCACATATTATCGACAGGGTTATAATTGTAGCCACAACCCCCAGGAAAAGAAGCGCCTTGAAAAATCGAAATGTGAGATGATGATTGGCGCTGAGATAGTATCTCCCTAAATTTACTACCTGCACATTCATGAGCGGAATTTCAAATAAAGAACAGAAGATCAAAACAACAAATATTCAGAGGACATCATGACGACGATCACAGCTGAGAGGATTGAACTAACATGTAATTAGATAGAAAGGAATATACAATAGCTTACCTTAACCAGAAGGAAAATCATGATGATGACAACCCAAGAGAGTGCATAAACAACGAAATTTTTACTGTTACCCGATATGTCCAGGTGATAGACTAATCCATATTGGTAAAGGAAAAATCTTACAGAAAGAAGTATTTCTATCAATCGAGAAATCAGCCCTGAATGATGAAGATGAGCCTGCTCATCGTTCCACCACGACTGCCAACTTTTATCTTGTTGGATACCTATACCACCTTGCTGGTTGATCCACTTATTCCAATCTTTCCAGTCATCCATTATCTTTCCCCAATCGAAACCAGAGGGGTTAAACAGAAACGGAGCAAACAACCAAGTCAGAGTCATGAACCAGATTGCATATGTGATCAACACATATGCAACACTGCTTTGATTTGCATGCCTGAATAAGTCATAAACTATAAGAAGAAGCAATAGCTCAAATCCTTTGACAAAGTGACTTCGAGAATAGAGTCTGTAATTTTCAGTGAAACTGGCATGGAAAACCACAACTTTCCTTCCTGTAGGTCTATACTTTGCACCTCCGTGAAGGATTGTTCGACCATAATAGTGAGCTTTCGTACCAAAGGAGAAGGTAAAGAAAACAGCAGCAAGCTGCAATTGCATGAGAACAAAATCTTTAAGGGCTGTCAGAAATCCTCTCTCAAGTCCAATCTCCATCACCATCGGTAAGCCTGTCAATAGCCCCAGTTGTATAAATGACTGAGAGGCCAAAGCAGTTTCCAAAGATCTGATGTTCTGAATCCGAGCTTCTATTAAAAGCGCTCTCTGAATGCCACTAAGCACCAAGTATAACTGACCATAAAGAAACACATATATTCCAAGAACTGATATCTGCGAACATTTGATGTCACGAGACTTGGAAAATTAGATATTTTAACTACATTGAAAGAAAAAGAAATGTTATAAACACATTTTGTGTTCCTAACTAGTTTCTCCACTAACTGAAAAAGTTTATGGCCTGTAGACTAGTTGGAAATGAAATGCGAAGGAGTTATCTGTTAAGTGAAAAGTGCATTTCCATATATTGATAAAAGAAATTGATCGATAGACAGTGAATGAACATAAGATAAGTTCAGGGCAAAAGCAATTACCAGACTATTGAAGTAAAATCCAATTGTTGTAAAGTAACATGAAAGCATGCGGAAGAAATCAAATCTACGACCAAGGCGGTATATATCACGGCTGACAGTTTGTTCGCTGTTTCCATTTGCAACTTTGGCTTCAAACTTCGAAATGGAGTTAAGACCTACATCACGACCTTTTCCAACTTGCATGTACTCGAGATATGTTATATATCCCCGTCTTAGGGTTGTATTAAATCCTAAATTTAATATAAATTAGTACGCCACATTTATATAAATGCTAATTTACATGAAGGGGTTCTTTTAAGTATGAGTAATTATCACCTGCAAAAACATCCTCACTCAGATTTATCGTCTTTGATGCTTTGCTAATCCCACCTCTTGTCAGGTGAAATATCCTGTCAAATAAATCTGGATGCCCATAGTGAAATCTAACCCTGTAATAATGCGAATTGTTGGAGTGATTAAACATAGAATATTTCCATCAGCTCTTTCACACTGTTAAATGCTACACAATGGGGCTCTCTGGCTATATCCAAATCAACCGAGTTGTGTCAATTTAAGACCGTTTTCTTAAGGTACGTTCACGTTTCTTGTCCATCTTATTTTCTAAATAATGGGAACAAAAAGGATTAGTCAAAACAATACCTTAATGGATTTGCCAAAAGTCTTTGACCAATTGTGACAAAGCTACTCTCCTGATAGGACATGAACCAGGCTAAAGATGAAACACTATAAAACGAAGGAATTTTGTTAGAATTGAAGCAAAGACCTGCACTAAATTGTTACATGACAGACAAACATTCATATTATGTGACAATTGGTAATGATGTATTCAACAACCAAAAGAAATTTGACCTTCCAGTGAATATGTGCTCTCTCATGCCAAGTATCGCTGGCGGCTGATGACATCGTGCTCGTACAAACTCTTGCAAAATGTTTCTCATTTTTAAAGCCTCTTCCATATAGTTGTCCTAGAAGCACATTGCGTCGAGTTTGATTCAGTTAGTATCCAGATGTGGTTGTGTTAATCTGAGATTTTTTGTAGTTGAACTTACTTGGTTCATATCAATTGCTTGAAGAGCTTCTCCACGAGTGAAAATAATAGCATGATTCTGATTTTCAGGTTTCCCCTCGCCAATATTCGGTGTACCTGGGAGCTTAATGCGATACACCTCCTATAGTAGTAAGTAGGTAAGGAAAGTGAAACATCAAAAACCCCGTAGGAAGAAAGAAAGGAACCAAATAATAATTCTCAATGTTTGATGATCAGTATGATCACAAACTAACAGAAGGGCTAACAGTTAGAAAATAGAGTAAAGAGATTGCTACGAGAGTTTCTTTCGTACCTGGTCAAAACCATTAACAGCCTTAACTAGTATAGACGAATAAACTTTCCGGGACCTTCCTGACAAAATTTCTTCTTTCTCCTCAACGTAAGCGACTCTGAGAGAAGGATTCCTATAGCAACAGTTGAACGTATATGGTCAGATTTATCTTTGATAGTATGCGTGAACTTGGAGCCCTTCTCCATATAGTTGGTACATAGTTACATACCTGACCATTAGATCAAGAATGTCGAGGGCCTGAGGGTCGCCTGTTGCTTTTTGAGATCCAAACATTTGACATGATACGACATGAGTGAATTTCATGTCTGCCAAGGCTTCAAGTTGGGCTGATAATGTATCGTTCCTTCTTTCGATAGCATCATAACCTTGAAGAATATCTGGTAAAAGTCAGAGCAAGAATCATAATCAGCAAACATCACATTGATTTCAAGTTTTCCACTAAATGCTACGAATATGTAAAAAATGGCATAAATAAGGAGCGGATTAATTCGATTTTTCAATGTACCATCATCTTCAGCCATATCAAGGAAACTTTGTAGCTTCAAGGCTTTCCTGTAGTACATCATCCCACGGACTGTTGACAAAGAGATGTGTCGGTATACAATCATCTTCCACAATTATATAAAACATGTAAAACAATCTCAAAGTCGACCTACCAGTCCTGCTTAATGTTTGGCCCCTGAAAGATGTCCAATCTCTAAGATCTTCCTCATTGATGTCCTCAACGAAATCCCCCAGTTTTTGTGTTGTGGTACGTTCCAAAAAGTTGTCCCATTCATCTGAGTACAGACGAAAAGAAAGAAGTTATGAACAACAGACCATATCCAAAAAGTTGTCCCATTCATCTTCCTCATTTTATTATTTTGCTCCGAACTTAATCAAATGAAGACCTGGGTATATCTTCTGCATATAGAAGCTGATGGACGCGCCTGCTTTGCTGGAATGGAGCTCCTTGGTGGAATATTTGACTTCTTCCATATAATGCGGAGTTAAAACACTGAGGTTCATAAAAATTTACATAAGAACATATCCAAGTTCAATCAGTTATATCTAATCTCAAAATCAATTGACATCGGACTACTGATTATCAGAACCATTGAAACTCAAATTTTGATGAAGCACATTTCATGTGACATCATAGATTACATTGAGGCTGTTTCCGGATTGACCCATTTGTAAAGTGCAAACACTATTGACTACTTCACTATATATAGTAAGTGTGGGTAGTGTAATGAGCCATCTTGATATATTTCATTATATCCAACAGTCAAAGAAAATACAATTCCATGTGACATCACATGTACCAAATAGCAGGACTATTAATCCGGAATGCAAGTCATGAAAGATTACCTGAATGACAACATATTGCGAACTTTAGGAGCACGTGGTATGTCCATGAAGAGAGAGGTAGAAAAAAATGAAATTCGTCTTCGTGCTTCCAAGTTAGATGGTATGTCCAATGCTTTATCCTTGACAGTAAGCAAGAGATGAAAACGTCTTATCTGTAAAATGTATTTAGGATTAGAATCTTCAAAACGAGTTGCTTGGGCATACCTATTTCAACTCGAAGATGGATATATTATACTCTCGCACATTATAGAAACAAAGTTTTAGAAACTTAAAAGTTAAAACTGCTAATGTAGAAGTTATCACCTTCTCCATTACAGGACCACTATCTGGCAGCGGGAAATGAATTGAATGCTTTGACGCAAACAACTGTGGTTCTATCTGGCTAAAGAATACATCTGTATCTTCCTCTAATTGTTGTTCAGACCAGAGAGAATCTAAAGTTCTGCACATATTTTGAATGAAAATAAGCAGAAAGATTTTGATAAAGTCTAGCATTAAAAACTCACAATCACCAACCTAGACCCGTGTACTATCAAGTCATTTGTGGCAACCTCGAACATATCTTGTAGTGCCTTTACAACTCCACTGTAATGATCTTCGTTTCCTTCAACCTTGAAAACGACGTTTATTGTGCTTTAGAAAGTAGTGCATGCAATACAATGACGTGATACTTGAAGGTGGTAGAACTTACAAGAAGTTCAACCAAGTCGACACATTTCGCATGTAAAGCAGGCAATTCACTCAGGTTGTAGTCCACAAGAAGAGTTGACTGCTCAATGCTTTCTTCAATCTCATCGAGTACACCAAACACAACCCTTCAAGTTAAATTAGACAATTGTTTAAGGGCTTTAACATAACACTAAAACAATCATATATGGCATATATCAGCATATTAATCACTAAAACATTTCTGTAATCCACTTGCCTTTGTTCAAGGTCACCAACCACAAGAATTTCGAAAACATATTTTAACAGTTCATAACATTCAATGACAACCAGATACATGAAGTCGTCACTTTTTATTCTCCTTAAAAGAGAAGCATCCGTCCCCACGAAGTCTCTTGCAATACTCAGAGAAGTTGTGAGCTGAAAGGAATAAAGAAATTTCAGGTATTTGAGAAGCAAAAAATTTCTCCAAATTAATAAATATATAAACGAAGAATCATTGATGTTCCGTTTTCAATCACCATCTGTCTCTTTCTCACTATTTTCTACTGTAATTAATGGGCGATAAAAGAAGAAAACTAGCACCTTATTTGCTAGAAGAAAAACAGGCCATCGAATCTGACCCGACAATAACTCTGACGATAAGGGCATCTTCATCAAATCCATCTCCCTGTGTCATCATCATATAAGACCCAGCTGGTTTTATCTCAAAGTGAAGATAAATTAACAAAAATATTTGTAACCTGTTGCTTATTAGGTCCTCTTCACGAAATCCATTAATAATTTGATTCCACACAACAACGAACTTTGCAATATTATTTTTCTCATTCTCTGAGGCCTGGAAATTTCATTAGTTAGAGCTGCCGCTAAAATCTGAGTTTTAGGATACATATTCCTTCTGAGTAAAAGGCACCTTGCGAAATAACCAGTGGAAGAACCACTGGTCCGTTCCTTTCATATCATGTTTACTTCGAGGAGGGATAAGAGAACTGTTGAATGCTGAAGGCAAAGAGCGAAATCTACTTCTGAGCATTCCCAGAGTCCTAATCTGGAAAAAAAAATCAAGTGAGACACTGACACTTTCTTTTACAAATAATTACTACTTGACTCACCTCACCAAGATGATTCAGAATTCCATAGACCCCACCAAATAATGCACAGTAGACAGAATACCATATTTGTGTATCCATGAAATACACCTGAATATAAGAAGTAAGGCCTTCTTATTGTTTTTCGAGATAATAGATACAAAAGATGAGACTTTCAAGAGTTTGATTATAACTTACAAGTATGATGGGTGACCAAATTGCAGCAATTGCACCAGCATTACTCTTGACTGCATTTAGATATCCGAATGACACCATGTATTAGCAGAGTACGAATAATGTTATCCAGATTATGCGACGGAGTAAGAAGATCACCTGTTGGAAAGAGTTCGTGCCAATCGTAGTTTTTCACTCCAGTCCTTATAATCTTTTTTGTTGGTGATATTAGTGGTTTTATCTACATGTTACACAAGTAGCTATATCATTAACTAAAAGCAGGCCTATGTAGTTATAAATAAATGAGATCATAGTAGGTATAAATTATTGAATTCGAATAAGTAACACATATACTCATGGTAGGTATATATTAGTATTACTTACAATTATAAGAAATATACCAAACAACAGATAGATCGACAAAACAACAGATACCAGAATTTCATAGGTTTATATGGTTGCTCATAATACAAAGATATCGTAAGTGTCTCTTGAGTTAACGAAACGTAATGAGTTCTCACCTCAAACAAGTAGCTAAATGTTAATTTGCTTAGGAGTAGCAGAAACCAGAAGAATGTGTACCTAAATGTCAAGGTAGAGAAGTTAGAATATAGTGATTCATCAGATCTACAACATGACATGGATAAATTGATATTATGGAAGTGTGAATTACTTGAAGACTGATATCTGACTTTCTTGCATACCTCGTCCAACATACAACTTCGGCTGCTTGGCACGTTGAGAGTAAAATAAGTAAAATTATTTGTGAACATCACAAGAATAAACACGTTTTCTGATCAGCTAATGTAAGAGTACGTTGTTTTTTCATCTGGTGGTATGTATCGAATACTTCAAAACAATAATTGTGAAACCCATTTTCACATATTACACTTCGATAGTTGTATTGAACTTGCATAGTTGCATTGCCTTGTACAATCTTTTAACCTCGCCTCAAGTATTAAATAGCCTTTGAACATGCCTTTTGGTTTCACCAGTAATTAGAATCTTTTGTTTAAAATATAGGAGTAGTTCATATAAGAGACTAATCATCGGCATGGCTTGCCTAAAAAATATACGTTTTTAATTGCAAGAACGTATGCCAAATTATACCTGCGCCCACCAAGACAACACTGCACATATTCTGGTATTGGACGTCTCAATATATCTTCCAACCACAGGCACAAAGAATAAGACCATATCCACAGCATTAGTCATCAAATATATGGCAACAGCAACTACATAGGGGGAGTAACACCACTCTCCAAGCCAGCTCTGATTTTGAGTAGAATAACAAGTGTATTTCCCTCTCGAATGCACATAACATATAGGTAGCGTTATTGTCCATATAACGGAAATTATCACCTTCAGCATGTTCCTTGTCATTTGAGAATTTTTCATATTGCGTCTAGCTTTCCATGAGAAGGCAATGTCGAGAACAGCTATAGAAGTGAAATACTATACCACATAAGTTTCAAGTCTTATTAAGAGGAGACAGCAGGTGATGCTAACATCAAGGGAAGTCATACATTGTATGAGTTTGAGAACAGAGGATGTAATGAAAATGCTCATAATATCCTCAAGAACTGTTGCTTCAAAAACTTGTAATGGATTGTTCAAATTATGACATGCCATAATTATCATCGCCTGCAGCAAAAAGTAAAATTATAAAGGTCACCAAACAAAATTCTGTAGCAACAGTAAACTTTCCAGCTTTCACCCGGCCATACCTGAAGGGACAAAATCAAAAAGCTCCACATCCTATCGAAGCTTCTAAATATATGCCAAAACGACCGCATTTCAACAAAATTGGTCTTTCCCAGCCAAATCTGCTCCTTAACCTTTTCTTTTGGAGCCTAGGCCACACAAAAGCACATATATTGTTAACTTCAAATGAATGCCATCTCCTGATTTCACCAGCTTGGTTCCTCAGGAGTATCTAAAACCACTTGTCCATTATAAATTTAACATTCATAAACGCAAGCTAATTGCTGCAATCTTATTTCTAGCATGTAGAGTCGCATAGAAGAGAGACTAATCATTGGATTAATAATGTCATTTACTCCATTTCAATAATATGACACATATTTATGTGACAATATTGGAACATTAGTAATCCAGCATCCAAATAGTATTACAATTAACTTCTGCTTTCGATATGAATTTGCAACATGAATGGATACCTAAGGGTACACTATTCTTATGTTGAGATCCAGATGCAGTAGATAGTGTACTTGCCATCCTGCAGTGGTACACACATGTACGTATTTATGTGTGTGTACTGAAAGCGTATGTAGGAGGAGTGATCTAAATGATTCCGTTTTTACATAAAATAGCACAACAACATGGCCCAATGTATGTAAGAACATTATAGACTAGCTAAAGTTGACTTATTTGTCTAAATGCATGTAAACATTGATCAAATGGAACAAGTTGTGGCAAATAAAAAATGAGAGAAAGTAGATAATCTTTATGGGAAGGGGAAGGGGGGAGTACACAATATACCACTTCAGAATTAATTGAAAAAATGGAGCCTAAAAAATAATGCTATACAAGTTTTCTTGTTTTCTTTTCTGTAGTAGATCATATAAAATTATAAGCTGACTTACACCGATTTCTTCATCTTCATCATCACCACTTTTCATGTCTTGAGGAGAAACAACAGGCGTTGATGGCTTAGGGTTTTTGGGACGATCAGTAGGCGTGTTTACATAGAAGAAGTCATGATCAAGACGCATAGGCCAGCCTATCTCAAAGCAGTCAGGGGACCTGCAAATGATAACCAATTGTTCGTTTAATGATGGAGGAGAACACTACAAAACGAAAGCATTGATACATCATACATGGAAGAAAATGAAACTTGATACTAACCAGAAAAATTCATTCAAGTCATCATAATTCCTCCAAGTCGAATGATCAGTCGTGCCTTTTCTGTTTTTCATAGCTTCCTTCAGTTGTTTGTCAAACACATTAGGAGCTTAACTTAATTCATCACACAGGTTGAGTGGATTTACTAAGAACTTTGCACAAACCTCGTATATGACATTATATATTGGATACACCACGTTATTAAGAAATGACTCGGTGTCTCCTCCATATGCAGGCATGACCTTTTCCCCACTCGTCATGCTTATAGCGCCAATCAACACACCATGCATCTCATATGCCATCTGAAGAAATTGAAAAGACAAATTACATAAGTCATGGAAATAACAAGTATAACAAGGTACCTCACACTGCTGCATTTTTCTAGAACAATGGCAAATATACGTTTTCTAGTAGATATTTCATGCTATGTTGTTATCTACTTACAACTTCGCTTTTAGTACATATTCCATTCTAAAATTATTCGATATATTGCTTGGATCAGATCTACAAGTAAGGTCTTGGGTAACCTTATATGGTTTACTTCAAATGGTTATATTTTTTTCGAATATGTGAGTAGCAGCTAGCAACAACAAAACTTACATGATGAAATATATAGCATAGACATTCAGGCATGAACCTGATGTTAGCAGCTTCTCCCCATATTAGAAGATATAAGCCTACATAAAGAAGCTTATATTGTTGGGCCTCCTGTTTCAAATAGGGCAACCTGCACTGAAGGAATAAATATGTATCTATATTCTATAAAAATACCGGAAAACGACAATGTTTCTGATGAAATCATTCTAAGATGAGAAACGAGAAGGTAATACATGGGCATAATGTTAAAGGGCAGCACTCATTGAAAACAAGAGGGGTAAAAAGGTTGTACATTGGTGAAGATATAATATCTAAGAAAAATGTTTCACTGCATTGAAAGATGAGGAGAAGACGGTTTGTGTATTGCTAAGGAGATAGTATCTCAAAACAAATTTTGCAGAAGTCGAATGGTCAATCTCACCGAATGTTGCTCTTTCGTCCTAAAAATTTGCACCAATCTGTATAATTTTTGAAGAATTTCTTCATCAATTCATCCACGGCCCCGTCCCATAGCTACTATCAGGAAAATGAATACAAAAAGAGAGTAAAGACAGACAGTTTTCGTCAAATAGATGTAATTCAGTAATAATAACACTGAATTCACCTTCGAAGCTAATGACTGTTTGTTGACTTGCCGTATATGAGTGTTCGCGAGAAGTAAAATTAAATGCTCCCTCTGGTTGAAAACATTACCTTTCTGACATGATCAATACAGAACCGTAACTCAGTATGGTATATATGATATCTATCAAACTGAAAAGCTACAAAACCAATAGGTGCTCAAATCATATTCATTTTTTTCTTATTTGTCGCGCAAGAATGGAATTAGTAAAGAGAAGCTAAAATAAACAATGTACAAAGGCCAAGAGAAGCACCTGAAATCCAAAAACATATTGCAACCAGTCGAACAAGTCTACGCAAACAGCTCGTCTTTTCACTTCATTTAAGAACGGAAGCCCACGTACATTTCTAACAGAAGCAACTGCTAATTTTACCTAAGAATTCCATTAAAGCCTAATTAAGGTGCCTCTTCTAATCGCGATCTTTTCGTTACTCTATAATTATACAAATTCATAACAAACAAAAAAAACTGACCTCAGGGAGTTGCATAATTGCTTGATGAATGCCTCCTTGATCAAGGGGCAGGATGTTATAAGGAACATAAATTTCAGATTTCGCATTGATGCTTTCAGCATCAGCAAGAGCCTAGATACAATTAGTATTACACAAGTGAATATTCATACTTACAAAAAAAAACAAAAAACTCATCATATATATAATCACTGAGACTCAAGAAGAGTCGAGGGACACCTGTGAGCTTGCGGCATTTGTCACTGTGCTTAGTACTTCATATAAAACAGAGGCTATGGCCCGAGCTTTAATTAACTTCGCCCTGTATATCACAATACGTTAGACACGAATTATATCAAATACGCTTGCCTAGTGTGGTTTATCAGGTGACATTGCTTGCCCGACTTCTACCTAAGGACGAGTAGAGACTATGAATCCCCGTTACAAAAGAAATTACGATAATCACTGTCGAAAGGGAATTACCTATTATCCAAATGAACTTCTCCCACATGTTTGATGATGAAATCTTTGAATTGACGATAAACACGTCGAAGTTCTCGTATATCGCTTTTTTCCTTTCTGCTCCTAATAGTTACTTCTTCATCCTGTAGAGACACTAAGAAATTCACAACTCGAGATGGGATTGTTCGTTAATGATATGGTTCATTAATTGATTCATCTGTTTTCGAGAAAATAGTCTGTATTACCTAAAATGTATCAAAAGAAGAAGCAATTCTGTTATAAAATGGTTGCCTGGTTGGTTTGTAACTTTTGATGATTACGCGTAATGAATAAAAAACTTAATGAACGATAACTTTTCAGAACCTGTTCAAGGCGCTGAAGAAGACAAGTTTTGAATTGGCGTACTCCTCTCCCACTTGAATTGCGGTCCAAGTTATGGGCTACTTCAAATGCATGAAAACGGCCTGTTTGCCAACCCAATCAAATTACTCGACGAGATATAGTTTATTACAACTAACTACGAGTACATTCAATAATCGATTAAGTAATCCGGGCTTACATAGATAAGCCACACGAGGCTCCTCGAGCTCAATCAGATTAGCCACACGTAAAAATCTTTGGATCTCCGAAACCAATGTGACTGGCAATTTCTCACTGTCGAAAGGCTCTGGCACGTACGTAAGCGACCTTTGCCCGCCATAATCGCCACTCGTATACGCCCTTCGGTTGCTTGTACTTGCTCCATCGATGGGCTCTGCAACAACGATCTCAGTAGCCATACAATGCAGCAATCAATAAGACATGCAGATGAAGAAAAATACAGTGGTGTATGTTTGTGTATATGAACTGACATGGAGCTTATGTGGACATGCATATTGGTGGACTTGCTTTTGGGGGTTTGCTTTATTTATTCAATCTTTTTAAAAGAGGAATGCTTTATCTAATCATGTTAGGTTATTGATGAATATTGAAAGCATATTCACAAGAGCCCCAGGTGGTGCTTCGTTAGGGAGTTATTGGTACCTGATATGAAGTTGGCGCTGACCCGAACAAAGCCGGGACATATATTTTCAAGGCACGTGACACGATTACACTGATTGTGATTGTGTATGTGTTTGCTACTTTTTAGTTAGTAAAAATGTTCAACGTATTACGTTACGCGTGTTCGCTTATATGTGGATGTACGTTCCGTACATTCGCTAGCACATCTGAACGTATATCTTGTACACTTTGCCATTAGAATACGTTTTAATAATATTATTCAACAAATTTGACTTATCAATACCTTTTTGTTTCATAATAGAATATTTAAGTGACTATTGTTGTTGTTTGAACCTTTTGTATTTACAATTGTACTATTAACGAATAACTAGTTAGGGTGATAAATTTATTGTATTACCATATGCCACTAGACATATATGATATATTATATCAAAGATTCGGTAACTAGTTTGAGTGTGTGTTTGTTTTAATGTGGAATTGAATTATTGAAATAAAATTAGAGTAGACATGAAATTTGAGAAAGTTGTATACAAAACGAAAAAAGATTATTTATTGATTATTAAGCTAAGAGAAATGTAGAAATGATAAATGATAGGAGTCCAAACCGAAATGGTGCATGTGGAAAAGTAATTTGCTTTGTCTTGAAAGCTGTTACTTTACCCACTACCCCTAGAAAAGCTATGTCTTACCCTCTAAGAAAGATATGACCAATAAATAATTATCTAATTACTTAAAATTATGGTGTTAAGGAGTTAATCGAATAGCCTAGTAGAAA
Source organism: Echium plantagineum (assembly GCA_003412495.2). Lineage (NCBI taxonomy): Eukaryota > Viridiplantae > Streptophyta > Magnoliopsida > Boraginales > Boraginaceae > Echium > Echium plantagineum. The sequence goes on along the minus strand of CM016567.1, from coordinate 19,420,538 downwards.
AAGATTTTGGTAGTGACCAAAGGGTCCTGTGTTCGAAACTCACCTCATAGTTAATTTACAAAAAAAAACTATCGTGTTAAGATTACTCTAAATAAGCATAAAATTATCACATGTAAAAGTGTCATATTAAAGAATAAAAAGAAATTTCCCCGTCTAATAAACTGAAAGAACTACTCTATTTATTACCAATTAATTTTAGAATTATGCTTGTAAAGTGTATTTTCTCCTAAGTATATGACTAGACCCAATTAATGAAATTTTTAGACCTCCAATAATGGAGCACATGTTTGAGCTAATGACTATCTTTGTTTTTGGTTTTCATTTCCAAGTACGGTTGTTTTTGCTTTGTTTCAAATCGATAAAATTGATCAAACCGAATCAAAATTTTATTGATTTTGTTGGAAAAAATGACACCGAACCGAAATGGTGCGGAAAAATCCAAAATCGACAAAAAAAAAAAATGGATTTTCGATTTTAACATAAGCGGAACCGAAACCGACCGAACCGGACCGATTCGAATATATATTGTTTAAATTTTTTATATTTGTGATATTTTAAAAAAATTGAACTTAATTTTGTTTTTTTAAAGATTATTATTACATTATTACATAATTTATTGGTTTACGAAGTAGTCCAATAGCTCAAGCGTCCAAATTAAAATAATTCACCTCAAAATCCAAAGTTATTACACCTCTATTGAAGCTTAGTTCGGAGCAAATGAGCAAGTTAGTGTTTCTTGGTATGCGTTCTATTGTTATGAATGTATTTTTATTTGTAGACTCTGTAATTTGATATTGTACACTTTCATTTTTTTCTTTTTTCAAAACCGAAAACCCGACCGAATCGAGTTTGCCTCAAAACCAATATTAACTGAACTGACTCAAACCGAAATAATTTTAATCCGAATAGATTCTTGTAATTAAAAAGTCGATAAGATCGATTTCATATAAAAAACTTGAGAAAAATCAACCGAACCAAATCGAGAACATCTCTACTCCTAACTCCTAAGTAGTCAACACATGTTACTATTGCTTTATGCTAATATACCTAAATGGCTAAACACGTTGGCAATTGGAGGCCTGAGCCCTGAGTATTGGCCAAGCCCATTTAACTCATTGCCCGTGTCCACTCACAACACTTCAAGTAAAAGGAGCCCTTTTCCAAATGAATCCCTCCAAATTTTCCGGTCGAGATGACTATCAGGCCGGTTTTATCAAACAAATTGGCATTATAGGCCCAAATGTTACAAAAACAATCATCAAGTTCTTAAATCTTAAATCATGCTCACTCACTTTCATTAAGATATTAATAGGAGTAATACTTTTATTACTGTAATCCCTAAAAATCCTTACCCTATTCATTTAACTGATTATAAATCAATAAGTTTATGTAATGCAATGTACAAAATAGTTGCAATTATTCTATCCAACCGACTAAAACCTCTCTTAACAATCTCAAACCCCCCTTTCAAAGTGGATTTATTCATAAATATTTTATTCAAGATAATATAATCCCACCACAAAAAATAACTAACCATATCCGTACTAGTGAATGGCCACGTCACCCTCCCTTTTAAACCTTCCTATAGACTTTGATAAGGAGATCCATTATATTCTCTTCTCTTTTTAATATGCATCGAAGCACTTTCAAGGTCATCATATAAAGAACAACAAAATACAACAACCCAAAAATTACTCACTTTTTGTTGATGATAGTTATTTCTTTTTTAAATTTATAAACATCTTTACGTTCCTTTATTAAAACTGTCCAAGCATATTCGATTCTAGACACCAAATCAATTACAATGAATCCCATATAATTTTAGTCCTAAATTACCCAAAACACTATTCACCATACTTTACAATCACTTACTTTTTTCGAATCCAATATCTATGGTAAATGTTTAGGTATATCTCTCAACATCTCAACCAATAAAACTCAATTTCATGAAATTATTGATAAAATAATTGTCCTAGTCAACAAAACTTTTAAACCAAATAGGTCGATCACCCTCCTCAAATATGTAATAATAAGTATATTAGTGTATTCAATGTCAATTTATTAATTCCTTAGACACATGTACATCAACAGACCCACCTCGTCTCACGCCTACCCTTATCCCCTAAACTTTCAATAACATACCTATCCACCCATACCGGCAAAGCCCACCCTACACCCCCTACGCCTGCCGGAAGCCAACAACCCCACCGACCTGCAACCCAACTTCCACCGAGCTATAGCCACCAACCAAACCTAACTCGCCTCCCTGCAACCTCTAGCCCACCTCCCTACCGCTCCCCCAACCCAACCTCGACTTGCAGCCATAAGCACCAATTTCACCACCTCCAACCCTAAACGGGGCTCATGATGATGATGAAGCTGACAGACGTCGACGATGATGACCTCCAAAACTTTCACTGAGTTGTAGCCACCAACCAAACCCTAACCCGCCTCCCTGCAGCTCCCCCCATCCTAGCCCTCTCGGCTTGCAGTCATAAGCACCGACTTTCACCACCTTGTTGCTCATACGATGATGAAGCTGACGAATGTCGACGATGATGACCTCCCCCCCTCCCACCCATCTTCCCCAAAGCGGCGGCGCCGTACCAGATCGATGAGATCAAGCTGCTCGAAGGCTCCGATTGTGTGGATCGATGAGATGGGGGACGTAGAGGAAGGGGAGGGTAGGTATCGAAAGTTTTGGGGGGTAATGGTAGATGTGGGGTGCATTGAAGAAGAAAGGGGTGGAGGTTTAATTTTTTAATTATGTGAAATATGCACCATATACTTTAGATTAGTATTTGTCTCTTAAAGTTGAAAAGAATGACTCAAATGGCAAGACTGGAAAGATGAATAGTACATGATAAAACGTTATAAAAATTAATAGTTGAAGGACCAAATAAAAAATTAAAAAATAGGATTGTATGAGTTCGTTCAAAGTTTGTAGGATTGTATACTCATTTCCATCCTTATTACATGTATAGTGATGTATCCATCGTTTAAAAATCAATCCAATCAATTCACAATTCTATTCCATCTTGTCGATGATTCAATAACCTAGTGGTATTCGATCCAATCTTTCATGTAAGAGGTCATGAGTTCGAACCTTGTTGGAGACAAATTTGTCTCATATTATACTCTAATTCTCTAGTTAGAAATTTATGTATTCATTTTTTATAATACCTTTGTAATCACAATTCATCGCTAATTTATATATAAAATAAAAGACAAAAAAAAATTGTATTCCATTTTTTATTATATCACATGCCTTATGTGCATAAGAATATTATAGAAAGTTACAAGACATCATTAAGTCTAATTTTGATTTTAATTTGTCCCATAAAATAGGATCAAATTACATTTTTTTAATAGTTTAAACATTGAGATTTAATCTAAAAAAATGGCTAAATAACACAAGAGTGAATTTGATTCCTCTAATTCAAAATAATTGTTCTTTTCAAATATCAAAATAATCTTTAACGTTTAATTACTATTTAATTATATTATTATTAGTTTAAAAGATAAACCCCCAACTATATAATTTTTTATATTTTTTTAAAATAAGTAATAATTAGTAATTGATGATAAAAGTCAACTTAAAAAAACTCAAAAAGACAATTGTTTTGTTTGAAAATAGTATCATACACAAATCAAAAGACTTGCATTTTTGAAATCAAGATCAAATCACATTCATACAGTTATTTTATCATAATAAATTTCAATTTTCAAATTATGAAAGATCAAAGTACAACGTAATCTCATTATACGAGACTAAACTGTCAATTAATTTGCACATCACAAGAAAATGATTATCTAATAGCGGTGGTAGGTGGTATTAGTCCTGTGGAATCATATCGAAGATTGAGTTTTGATTTGCATTATTATTCAACTATTTCACGACAGATTGATCTTTATTTGTGGCTTTTACTTTTAATATAAAATTAGTAGTCTAATAATGGCATCATTGGGCATTACACTTTGACTAATTAACAAAACAATTACTTCAAAAGAGAATATATTGCACAGATAATAACACCAATTCGTTTTAATCGAGGTCGTGATATAATTAGTCGTCCTTCCATATTATTATAAAGAATCCACTGCAAGTAGGTAGAGATTGGATCCGCCTATACCAAATTATGAATTAATTTTAAAAAGTTTACTCTTACCTATATTCATATTAATTTAAAGATACCGTTATAAATTGTATTAGCCAAACAAGCCATATTTGTTGCGGTTTTTCTCCTCTAACCCCCTTAACTATGAGATACTCGAATAGTCTAGTGATAAAGGTTCTCGTTAGTGACCAGAAGGTCCTGGGTTCGAATCTCGCCTCATCGCTAATTTACAAAAATAAAAAAACAAAAAAAAAACTATGAGAAAACTGTTAAAATAGTCCCAGTAAATAGTCGGTATGTGAAGATGTTCCATGTAATTGATACAAAAGGTGTAGTTTAGACCCTAATAATGTTGAAATTAAAATTAGACTGAAAATCGCAATTATACCTGAATTTTAGGGCAAAATCAACTATTTTGTGTAAAGTGTAGGGGAAAAGGTGATTAAACCTCAAATCTGGGGTAAAATGAGGTATATAGTAAAAAAAGTTGCTCACATTTTTTCATAATATGATTAAGCATTCTATATCGTCATAATACAGTTGAACTAAATATCAACATACGAGTCATTTTTGTCAATAATATAATAACTATCAAAACCTTATAGCATCCTCAATATGTGCAAGTCGACTGTTTATTCCTGCAACCGGTGAGTATGAATCGGAATGATGGATAGATACTTGAAGCTTTTGGCAACTAATGAAACTAAAAAATGTTACAATATTTTTTGGATGCCTTCATATGCGGGTTGCCCCACAGAATCTCAAAGACTTCGTTATTAATGATTTCAATGTTGTTAATCTTTTGAACAATGTAATTTTTCATGATCCTTCTTGTAATGCCAACTTTTGCCACAACACTTACTAATTTAAATAATGAATCAATTATTGAAAAAAACAATAAAAAAACCAATGTTAACAATAACAAACCAATCTTGTTTTGCAAATTACCCTTAAAAATCTAATTGTTTTGCATAAGTTTTCAATAAAAATTTGATCTTTTTGATAAATTAACAATAAGAAACCAATCTTGTTGTTTAAACTATCAATAAAAATCCAATATTTACGAAATCCAGTTTTTGTTGCCCATATTTCTAATAAAATCTGGTCTACAACAATCCAATGTTTTTGCAGAATCCAATTTTTTTGGATATATATTATCAATAAAAATCTGATCTTTTTCGCATAAATTCTTACTTTAATCTTGAAATGGGGAGTCCCAGAAACACAACAAGCAAAAGGGTCCTTGTGATTTCTTCACTGAATAGTTAGCTATACTTTATTGTAGAGTTGCCTCGGCCAAGCTCTACTTATTGTGTGACAACCATGATTCAAAGTTTCTTTCCGTCATAGTTTAGAAATTATAAAATTAAGAAATATTTCGGAAATATCTAAGAAACGATATAAAAAAAGTTAAAACATCAAAACAAGTCATATTTGTTAAAAGAAATTCGAATAAACATATATATTATATATATACATATATAAGCTAAGCTAAAAATAAAATAAAATATTTTGTAATCAATGCTATATAAAAGCTTGAAATAAGATCTTAACAAATGATTAAAATTTTATGTAGAATATTTACATTATTTAAAATTATTTGTACAAATATCTAAAAGTTAAATCTAAAAAATGAATAGATAATTGTAAGAATCTAACACGTTAAAAGTGTGAGCTATATGTTACATATATGTATATTTCCAAAAAGTTATGAATTAGTTAGTATCAAATCAATATATAAACTTAAAAAAGGATTATTTAGTTCGTATATTTCTAAGAAATATTGAAAGCTTAAACTTATTTCTACGAAAAGTTTTCGAATGTTTCGGAATTATAGAAATATTTCGTTTCCATAATTTAAAAATGAAAACTTTTTGGATGTTTCGTATGAAAATTTTCGAAATTTTAATCGATGATAACAACCTTGTTCATACAACTAATGCTTTGTCTACGATGAATATAAGATCACAGATCTGTACGGACGGACTCAACATATATGTAGAGTCCTCACATGAATACGTTAGAAGAAATATAAAGAACAGAGTGGTAAAAGTTCAATTTCATGAGCTAACAGGTCCCAAGATCGAATCCTCTACAAATGTCTCAAGATCGAATCCGTTCACAAATGTAAAATGTTTTAATATTAAACCCAACTTTTAATAATAGATAATCATTAACTTTATAATTATCCAATTTTCAAAACAATTTCGAGGTAAAAAGTAACTATCATAATAATTATTTCTCAATGTATTATTGCTTTGTTGTCAAATTGTATTTGAAGTTTTACACTAATTGTTAGTCTCGATATTCTTTTGAAAAAATAAATCCTTAAATCCAATCTTAATGCCTCAATGTTCAGTATTTTAATTTAGATTAAATTTTAAAAATTTCTACTCTTTTAATAAATTTTTAATGAAAGAGTAGTTAGTAGTTAACTATATTATATTCTTATTTTTAGCATTTTTTTCCATTTAAACGATAGAAGTTACAAATAGTCATGCTATACCAATTACATTACAATTCTAAACTAGCAAATTGGAGTCTAAGCTCCAAATAAACAGCTTCGTCTTCTCGACTGTTGCTACAATGAACACTCAATTCCAAGATGTGACTCCAAGCCACGTAATCATTGAACTTCGCTTCTTGGATGTTAGTCCGATCCCCGAAGTTGTCTTGAAATGCCCGGAAATTCCACAGAGAGGGTGCTGAAATGCTGCACATGCAACCCAAAATCGCTGCAAGGCAACCACGAATACAGAAGAACTATGTTTTAAATATACTTCTTTGCGAGATTCGAACCAGAGACCTCTTGGAAATAGGCTCGAGTCCGGTACCACTAGCTAGATGCCTTAGATATTGTTATTTTTAGTATTCATAGGTATTTTAATTCAAAAGAGAAATGTGAGCATTCAATTGTAATTACTAGTTCAACTAACCTACGATATGAACTTTCACTTCAAACTCCACCAATTTGATCCTCAATAGTCATTAATTTTTATCAATGTAATATTCATGGCTTTTGAAAAATCATTAAACAATATTATAAACAAACATTATAAAAAACGGCAAATGGCCGGGATGATCACCTAACTTTGGGTCAGGGACCCAGTTGATCACCTAACTTTCAAAAGGTCCCAGTTGATCATCTAACTTCTTAAATCGCTTCCATTCAGCACATTGATCAATTATAATACTAATTATCGACTAATTATATCACGTAATCACTAATCAGGGGCAATTTAGTAATTTCAAGTGGGGTATTAAAATTGGGGATTTGGGATTATTTTAATGGTATTAATTTTTTTCATAGGAATTGGTATGTGGAATTACTAAATTGCCCCTGATTTGTGACCACCTGATTTAATTAGTCGATAATTAATATTATAATTCACCAATGTGCTGAATGAGAACAATTTAAGAAGTTAGGTGATCAACTGGGACCTTTTGAAAGTTGGGTGATCAACTGGGTCCCTAGCCCAAAGATAGGTGATCATCCCGACCATTTGCCGTATAAAAAATGAATACCTAATATTAAAATCGTGGATCCGTCCTTAAATGTGACAATTGTTGTAAAGAGCCTCTTTCTATGAGGTGCGATTTGGATAACCTTGTACTTTGTCAAGATTGTAGTTGTTGCGGGTGAAGTTGGTGGGGCTGCTCGCAACTGGTGGCAAGTTGGAGGGGGAGGGGGAGGTATAGGGAAGGTGAAGGAGGGGGGGTATCTTTTTAATTAGTTATTAGTAATTTTTTTATTAGTTGACCCCCATTTGTAATTATTAATAAACTTGTTTAAAACTAAATTTTATGTGTTTACGAATTTGTCCTTACCTCAATTCAATTTTTTGGAATACAAGCGCTTGGATACTTTATGGAGCCAAAAGAAAATAAGTCTTTCAAATAGCCCCTTGATATTATTATACTCCTATTCTTAAGAGGAAATTTTTGTGATAATACTAAAATTATCATCTTTGAACCTTACCCCACTCCTACTCCAACCCTCGCCCCGTATTGCACTTGAAACCTAACTCGACCTGACCCAACCCCAAACTGAGTTGGTAACCCTATCCTTTCGAAATAGAAAATGGAGATGGCGGAGGCGGGTTGCGGATAATATGTGCAAGTTGCACTTTAGTCCACTATATGTATTGTATGCGCAAAGGATCCCTAATATTGGCATCAAAAGGTGAAATTAGTACATCTTTTGATGGAGACGTTAAATTTTGACCAAAATATGTCCAAAATATAATTTTAAGAACTTAAGTATATTTGAAAATGTGCATTTTAGTCCCTGATATTAACAAAAAGGTGCACTTTAGTCTCTCTTGACGTCAAAATTTAACGTCCCCTCAAAAGAGGCACTAAACACTAGTACAAAAATGGGCTTAGACAATACAACTTAGACACCACTAGAGCAAAAATGGCTGTCTAAGGGTCACTTAGACAGTGCTCACGTATAACGTTGTCTAAGTGTCATTTCGACAACGGTCATTGAAGCACTGTCTAAGTGATTTACTTAGACAACGCTTCAATGAACGATGTCTAAATGTAAAAAGCACCTATATACTGTTTTCAACATCTTCTTTGAGTTGTTTAGAGATATTGAAGGTGTTCTCCAAAGATTGTTTGGCTGAAGGGGAAGGTCCATCTCGTTGGGTAGAAGACGTGGTGGAGAGGAGGCTTTCTCAGATGACTAGGGGTATGGGAGCGATGTCTATGTGATTTTTGTTTAGACAATACTTCTTATAATAACGTTCTTTTGTGTTGTTTAAGCGCTTTTTGAGCAATGTTTAAGCTGTTTTTTTGTAGTTGTGGAAGTGTACTTTTCCTACCACTATCACTATTTTACGCACCATTTACGCAAATCAAACATTGACAAAGACTAAGGTGCAACTTACACATATTATTTGATATCATTTCATCAATTATCTACCATATATTTCTTTATATCATTATCATTATCCGACCCTAGCTATTATATCATAGAGTTCGTTTTTTCTAGCCATTGTTGATAATTTATTATGTTTGTCGAGATTTTGTTAATAAGATGTTTTAAAGAAAGCCTTTGACAGAGGATTATAATACAAATTTCTCAAGATTTTTTTAATGGATATACATAGTACCAGTTCTACATATAGGTACATTATATTGTAAATAATAATCAATATCACATCTTACTCTTCATTCGAAGTGTTTCATATGCTTGTAGTTGTAGATTTGTTATCCAGCCGATCTAGTTTAGAGTAATACTCTGTATACAAAATAATTGAGTCCTTGTATTTCCGAAATAGTATACAAATAAGTGCTTCGAATCATTGCTATTTGACTCGGACCTTAACGCTAGCAATGAACTAACATAATATTATGAAAATTAGAAACACAACATACATTTATGACCAACTGAAACACATTGCTGGAACAAAAGCTCAAATGTACCCAAACAAAGGAAACTCCTGAGGCCACTTATTAACCATAACTAATTAAAAAAGGTTGTTGATGAAATGGTAAATCATTCACTAAACAAAGTCGATCTTGATACCATCAATGGTGACCTTATCACCACCAGCCTTGGGGATCAAAGTCACCAAGATGAACTCATCATCATCGGCTTGTAAATCCTCTAGGACCTCGTCTAGTCCGATGGTGAAGCTACTGGCCGTCATCTGTCCTTCTTTATGACCCTTACCATGAGGCACTGTTGAAAATGTACCAGCAAACTCTGCCTTGCTCATCAAGTCACCCACCTCGTCCTCGTCGTTGATAAACACGTCAAACTTCACGAAATCATTCATTGGATACTCGATGTCCTGGAACACGAGGATCTCCTTCTTCTTTTTCTTCTGTGCCGCGCTTCTCGCCTTCTTCGGCCTCTGTACCAAGACCTTGATCACCTTGTCCAGCTTTGCAGGGAACGCGTTAGCTACTGTTGGGGCCGTGGAGTTGGCTGCCACGTCACTCTTCTCCAGCTTGCGGGGTGGCCTCGCCTGGAGCCAGGGGAGCTCCACTTTCTGGTATTCGTACCCGAGCTTCTCCTCGTCGAGGCAGTCTTTCACTGAGACGTAAACAGGGTTGCCCTTCTGGTCGTAGAAGAAGAACTTGGAGTCTAGCCAGGCTTGGTCTCCGAAGTTCTTCCCTCCGAGCCTATTCCACACGCTCCACGTACGGTCTACGTTTCCGTGGTGGCAATAAAAGATGGGATCGAATCCGGCTGAGTAGAAGTTGCCCATGTCCTCGTTGTACTTCTCTGTCGTCGTCCCTGTCCACGAGTGGGCAGGGTTGTGAAGGAGTTCCGAGGATCCAGGCCCGTTCGCAATATCACACCCGACATAGTATTTGTTTCCCATGAATCTCTCAGCATCGACGGCATTAGAGACCATCTGACGGTAGACAAAGGCGAGATTATTGCAAACTCTGGTGATGTCAGGCAGTTGACTGTCCCCAACCCTCCTGTTGTAATTGAGATCGAACACGATCTGGCGACATCGATCCTGATCGTTGAAGTTTGGAAGGTGATCTGGGTTGCGCTTTGGGTCGTAGAGGGGGTTGTTGCGTGTTTCCCCTGCAAGTGGAGACTTTTCGGGCGCGAACATGGCTGGAATGGTCATGCCGCATGGGGCGTCCCAGTTCCAGTAGGGCAGAGCGAAGGTAGGGTCTCCAATGAGTTCACCTGCTATCTTCTCGAAGAAGTACAGATACCATCTATGGAACGGAAGGAAGAACCAGTTGCCATGAACTGAGAATCTCACGTCTTCACCGGTAATCGGGTGCTTCACTTTATGTCCGTAGTTGCAGTAAGCGCAATGGATTTTGGCTTGTTGATAGAAGCTTCTTGGATCCGTGTCAGGAAGGGCTTTCATCGCTTCTATGGCATTCATATACTTGCGTATATATGCTTCGTCCACCAAATGTGCGGCTGGGCGGACTCGTTTCACTGGCTCCACTGGGATTTGGTAAGCTTTGACTTCAGTTTGGGGTGTTGGCGGGCAACACTCCACCTGTTCAGCATTTGGGTCGTCGGGGATTGGAGATATGACAGATTTGGTGCATGCGCTTAAGTCCGCATAGGGTAAGGGCAGATCGGTACAATCTGCACCAAGAGCTAACTTGTCTCCTATAATTGTAGCTGCACCATATGCACCACCCAACCCGAGAAGCATATTTCTCCGGTCGAGCTTTGAAGTTTCGGCTGATGATGATGAGGAGTTACTATCATTATTATGGCGCTGTTGCGCGGCTTTGCATGAGACATGGAAATGCTGCTTGGTAGGCTTCTTGTTTAGGAGCGAAACTTGTGTTGAATATGGAATTTTATGGTGGTTATTTTTGGAGGAAATTGATGAGGGTGTGAAGGAGGAAGATATGGAATTTGATAGAATTGAAGAAGACATTGCTTCAATAGTAATCTAGAACTAGAACTATATCAGTATGTTTGTTCTATATCTAAAGCTCTCAGAAAATGTCTTGTTTTATAAGCTCCAAACTCACACCAACGTTTTTCATGAGCCTCCTATTTGTGATTTCTTTTTTATCAAAATACAATTTGACTTATTTGACTAATAGAAAAACTCCACTTGTTAACATACAACGATACACACAATATGTTCTCTAGGCTATAATGATACAATAATGTTACATAAGAACATTTTTTATTGTAAATTGATAGTGAGTTAGTATTGAGTACTTATGTTATGCCAGATAATAAAATCAAGTAGTTGTGATCATTTATGGATAAAGACATGGTTGTATATTAATCTTTAAATTTTTTCGAAAATATTGTAAGTAAATCCACAATACATAAACGCCAAATGATAATATAATTTACTCGATTAAAATCTATTAGGTGTTTGTGGACAGGTTGAACCGTGCGAAGTCGTTTTACATATTTATAGTAAATGGTTTTTGATTAGTTAGTAAACATAATATTTAATTTTGTATGTAATATTGTCAAATTCATTTTTATTAAAGCTTAAATTTCATGTCAAAGTAATATAGAATCTTTGCAGAATTATTTTTAAAAAATGTTAGTAGATATATTTGATGATACATATTTGTTGGGAGTCATTGTACAAGATATTCATAAACATTAAATAACTTTTTAAAATTTATATTCTCTTATAATGAAGGTGATCATGAGGTCTCAAAAGTAACTTTAAATTCCCCTTGACACCTACGTTTAACCCATTGGTCCCACATGACAATTGCTCCGAGGCAAAACACTACTAGAAAACGGGACAACTGTATCGAGAAAAATCTACACCGAACTGCAGCCAAAAATTGGAAAGGCATCGTAAGAATTCATAAGAATCCCGACTTAAATAGTGTGACTCTAGTTGGGGGTCTGCTGCCACCTTGACGCTTACATTTACCCCACAGATTCCCACATCTCCTCAATATATAACTTAAAAATAATTTAATTTTTCATTTATTTATGCCGGACATCAAACCGACTCGAAAAGTAACAAGATTATATTTAACTCCCGTGCCTCACTGACTTCAAAAGTTATTAAACTTAAATTAAACTAATTGGAGACCGAAGTCAAAACTAAACCAACATAAGATATGATTAAATTGAAATCAATATGTGTTAGTCTTAATTAGTCAAGGATCCCATGCCGCACCGATTTCCACATTAATTTTAATTATTTTAACACCCCACACCAAACTTCTCTTCATTTAATAATTTATAATTAATATTAATACGAATTGTTTTATTTAATCATTAAATAAATTGCATTTAGTTGAAATCCGACTCTAAAATCGATGTCAAAACCTTGATAGTATATTTGAAGACCAACCCCTGCCCGACGCCAAAACCTTTATATGAGAAAAGATAATTTCCTTAAGTTTTGTATGAAAAAAGAGATCAATACGAAATGGAACCGTCGAATTAATTAGATACGGATTCCTATTTCAAAAAAGTGACTTTTCCCTTTGATTTCTTATTTTTATAGGAGACTCTTATGTTGGTCCAATCAAATATGATTTTCTCATTTATGGAAGAAAAGAGTAAGGACACTACAATGAGATCCTAATCTAAAGAAGGGGGATACGGCGAAATTGGTAGACGCTACGGATTTAATTGGATTGAGCCTTGGTGTGGAAACCTAGTAAGTAAAAACTTTCAAATTCAGAGAAACCTTGAAATTAATAAAAATGGGCGATCCTGAGCCAAATCCAGTTTTCCTAAAACAAACAAAAGTTGAAAAAGAAAAAGGATAGGTGCAGAGACTCAATGGAAGTTGTTCCAACAAATGGAGTTCACTGATTTGGTCGATGAATCTTTCTCATAAAATGTGAAAGTATATACATTCGTATTGAATACTTTATCAAATGAAATGATTAATGACTACCAAGGGTGTTCTAGTGCGTTGTAGATTCTTATCCAAGACTTGTATCATTTGATGATGTCATGTGAATCATTAGAAATATGTGAAATGTATGGCTAACCCAATATCGAAAGTTTTGTAAGGGAACTGGAGCAGGGTACCATGAGACAAAGATCTTCTTTCTAAACGAATTCGATTCGGAACTCTTATATATCCAAGGTTCAATATTGAAATAATTTCAAAGGTTTTCCCTGACTTTGTCCGTGTCAACAAACAATTCGAAAGACCTCGACTTTTTAGAACAGGGACGAGTCAAATAGCAATGATTCGAAGCACTTCTTCTTACACTATTTCGAAAATCCAAGGACTCAAAATAAGAACCAATAACAACTATAACTATGCGTTGAATCACTAATAAAAGTTTTCCTAAAGACAATACGTTGGAGTATACAGAAATTGTATTAGTGGATATGACAAGGCTTTAGATGTGTGGTTTGTAGAAAAGATAATTTCTTGTGCTCTTCTGAGGATGAAAAATGAAAATTCTTTGCAGTCTGATTTTTCTGAGTAATTAAATGATATTTCAACTTCTCAGTTAATCACACTAAGTATTGCAACTCTTGTATGAATCGATATGCTCCTTAAATTGTGTTCGTATCATTATCTATGTGTTGTCAATACTAAACAATGCTATACAATCGAATCAATAATTGCAAGCACGAAGAGACATCAATAATTTAATGACACCTTCTTAAATCGAGAAAAAATCATTCAGAAATTGCACCATTCGGGTTTCTCACGGAAGATGGGGTCGTCTGTCAAACTCCTAAATTATATCAATTTCCTACAAACTGTATTACACAATTTCAGGTTTTCACGAATGATAGGGTCGTCTGCAAAACGCCTAAATTGTAATTTTGGTTTAATTTCTCATCACCGACTATGGTAGTCGTCTGAGAAACGCCTCAATCTGAAATTTTATCATCTGTCCTAGTCGATTAATGCCTAATGGTGCAACTAGGCCTATAATCGAGCCGAATTCAGTCGAATGTTTGTAAGGTTCGAGTTCGGCTCGCAGACCAACAAACCGTAGGCTCGATTCGGCTCGGTCCGGCCGAAGCTTGAAAAATGAGGCTGGGCTCAAGTTTGAACGTTCAAGCCGAACCTGTTCCAACGCGTTCGGCTCAGCAATAATTGGAACGTTAATTAAGAACAAAAAATCTAATTGAACAAAAAAACAAATTAAAAACCTAATTAAATAAAAAAAAAGTAAGAGTTGAATACTTAATTGAACCAAAAAAACAAAAATGTGATGTTTAAAGTTCATTACTACCTAAATCCAAACATTTTGATTACCTAATTAAATCAAATATCAATTAAAATACTTAATTTTGAAAACCTAATTTTGAAAACCTAATTTTGATTACTTAGAGAATAGGTAACTAGTACTATAATATAATACTCTCTCCATTTTTTTTAATCTATTGTTTGGGTTAGAATTCTTGTGTTTTTTTTAAGATTGTGTTTACAATTTTCAATGTGCTTTTTCATTATACTTCCTATTTTATCCTTAATAAAGTAGTATGTTTTATTGACTTCCCAACTTTCAAGATATTAGCTAATAGCTTTATGGGGGAATCAATACAATTAAATAGGGGTAGAAGAGTCATAGTTTCATGTCCTTAATAAAGTAGATTGTTGCAAACAATATATTAGAAAAAAAAGAGGGAGTATGGAGAAATTTGGCAGATTGGCACTTTTTAAAGCTTTTTTTTTAACTTAAAGCACACCTCCTTTTTTTAACTTGAAGCACTTTTTAAAGCCTTGATTTTAAATATTTCCCGAGCCGAATAGTATTGTCCGTGATAATATAGGAGCTAATGTCCAACAATTATCAATTATGTTTTTAACTAATTTATAACAATATTATTATTTAATACTAAAGTACAATTTCATTTTACTATCCCGAATTAAATTAACGATTATCTCTTATTTGAACAAAGATTTGTAGGAAATGCTAAGAGATCATAATATTATAACCAATACAGCAAACGATCCAGTTGGATCGAATCCATCCGATCAAGGCGATCATGGTTCCATCAATTTAATTTCCCATTTATCATTATATTAATGGCAACACATGAATGTTAACTAGTTGCATATGAGACAAAATTGAAACCAAATGAAAGGAAAGGAAATAACATCGAAATCTCGGTGGGATGTAGTAGGTGGTAAAATTAAAGAGGGTCAATTTTTTTTGTTTTTTTCAGTGATCAACTTAATTAGTGGATGTATACGCTATGTTAGTTCTCAGTGAACTAGGGACGCTTTTATATATACAACTTATTTGTTTTTATTTGTTATTTTCTCCATTTTTTTTAATTGTTATTTTACTTTTTATCACATCAATTAAGAAATAATATCATTTTATTATATATATACCACCAATTAATGAATAATCAACAATTATATTTATATATTGATATTCTACATTAAATATAATAAATAGGGGTTTAAGAGAAAATTACATTACAATTTGTAAGAATTCATGACTATTGGAGGATGATTCAAGCAGTTCATAAGTGAAGGAATAAGCAAGGGTGTACAATTTCGGATTTTTAATTAAAAGTTGCCGTTGAGCTTCTTTTCCCCAATTTTATGTACCTTAATTATAACAACTATTATCAGCTGATGCAATATTTTTTATTTGTTGTCACTTTTTTATTGATCCGCGTGTTTTATAAATATGTGAACACATAATGGGAGTTAGTTAACTAGTTAACTTCCAATTCCTTCTTGAATAAAATAAAAAGCTTTTTCAGTTTTTTTCTTCTTGTTTTCTTTCGAATTTTGTTCTTCAGCCTTCAATGGCTTCCTAATTTTGGTTCGATTATTAGTTTCTTAGATGGTATCAGAGCTCAGGCTCCGAAATTGAGTTCTCGTTCCGCTTGTTAATCAGCTTTTCAAATCAAGAAACTAATAAAGAATAAGCCATGTCTGATCCAAATTAAACAATGGAGATATGCAGCAGACACGTGCATTGATAATGACAAACAACAATGCCCAAAATGATGAGCTCAAGCCAAATAGTCCTTCTATTTGAGTAGCTCAGACCACTCGAGCCTTGTCTTTGTAACAAACCCATCAACAGAGAGAAATTTTCACCCTGGAAAAGAGCAATGACAATTGCATTGAGCGTCAGAGGAAAATTGGAATTTCTCAATGGGGATATTCCAGAAGTTAATGAAGATTATCCAAGATTCGATCAATGGCAGAAAGTCAATTCCACTCTTATATCTTGGATGCGAAATGCAATGACTCTAGGCCACACACAACGATTATGTACATAGAAACAGCAAAACAACTATGGGGTGAGATTGCTGAGAAATTGGAAAGACAAATGGCCCTAAAATTTTCAAACTAAAAAGACAACTAACTATGGCAAAACGGGGTCAGATTCTGTAAACATTTATTTCAAGAAGATGAAAGCACTCTTGGATGAGCTTGAAAATGTTAAAGCCAAGTATATAGAGGATGATGAGGATAAACTCATGTAATTTCTGATGGGATCGAATGAGGAGTACCATGATACAAGGCACCAAATCTTGTCAAAAGAACCTATGCCAACACTAGCTGAAGCACTTCGATTGATTAGTTAAGTGGAGGGTACAAACTCATTGGACAACATTCTATCTATGAATACGCATAATATAATGTAAGTTAATCACGATTTCAGCCAGGGTTCAAGTTCCTACAACTATGATAATTCAAGCAATCAAGGGCAAGGTTCATGAAACAGTAGCAATTTGGAACAAATCAATCAAGACTCAACAATTTTGGAAACAAGAGTGCTGGATGAGATGCAAGAAATGATAGACCCTTTATCAAATATGACTATTGTGGAATATTGTAAAAGCATCTTGTTACAAACTGAATGGGTAGCCAAACCAGGGGCCAAAAAACTTTGGCAGATGCAAATATAGAGCGAACAATGCAGCAAAACAAGAATATCTAAAATATGACACACCACTTAATATGAAAGGGGAAGGCAGTACAACAGGAAGCATACAGAATATGATAAATTGTCGTAGTTCGTCCTTTTTGCTAGATAAAGATTTTTCTTTTTTGTATTTTGGTTTGGCCAATTAGTAATAGTTTTAAATGTTACAATAAATTTTTTACTTAATAGTTTATAATAAATTAGTTTAGTGACATTTGACCAATCCATCTATTATAACAATACTGTAATATGATATGATGTATTAGTATCGTGTTATGAACATATATGTCTTGCTTTGATCGTGAATATATACAAATGATATTTGAAAAAGACTCATAATTATCTAAAACGATTATTGTTTAAAATAATTATTGTTTAAAATGATTATCTTTTTCGATCAATAGGTAAAAATACAAAGTTGTGATGAAGTACGACAAAATTCGTATTTCCATACTCGAACGGCTAAAACAATTTTTTAGTCTCGTGCTACTTAAGATTTTCTTTTTAAAAACATACATACTTAAGACAAAGTACAACATACAAATTGGCATATTTTGTCGTATTTGTCGATCCGAATGGGTATATGAATTTTAACCCTGGGCTTGTCATAATTTGTCGTATTTATTCAAACGACAAATAGTAAACTCGTCGTTTTTTAGGCATTTTTCAGTAGTGCATATGAGAGATATTTTTCAAATCATTTTTGACAAAAATATGATAAGTGAGTCAACGTTTTTATCGAAGTTTTAACGAAACAGTAAATGAAGTTTTAAGTTCGTCACCAAGCCAAACTCTTAAAAATTATATTTTTGGCCCAATTTTAGCATTTATTTACGTATAATCACAAAAACATTTAGACTTAACGGATCTGTTAACTTTAGGGACCAAATGCGCACACGCTACACATACATAATCAAGATATTACTTTAATAATAGCTCTAGTACCCCTCTATCCCTAAGTTTTAGTTGACTCGTCAAACAACTGAATTTATCTTATATGTCAATAGGGTCCTCTGACATTAAATTAAATACATAATTGACCATTATACCCCTCTTTATAAATAACTCAACATTTAATTAATTTTTATCTAATAAAATAATTTATTTTTGTTCATAATTTAATTATTAAAATTTAATCAATAATATTAAATTAAATTGATAATTATGAAAAATAAAAAGTATATATATTAACATAAACTATCCAATTTGAATATATAAAATTATATATAAGCTATCAAATTATTTTTTATTATATAAATGTAATTAAGTATTAAGAGTATATGGGGTATAAAGGTAATTGAGCAACTCAAAATTGATGCAAGAACCTAAAATGATAATATGAAAATCTCATGAACCCAATTAATATTAAAGATAAAATTCAGGGACCTATATGTCATTCACCCATTTCTCAATAGTAAATGAAAAGTAATTACGGAATGATATTTTACTTGGACATTGTTATAGGAATCGGAGTCGAGCAAGTGACAATATCATTTTTTTTTTTCTGTGATTCCCGTACGAAAGAAAATTACCAACTTAGTAAATGTGAATTGCAGCTGAAGTTGATTTGAGTTTGTTATGTAGCTATTATTGATTATGAAATTGTAGTGAGTTCACGCTCAAATTTATTGGAGTTGAGGAGTTCCATTAGGAATTGAATATTGTGGGCTAAAGGTTAAAAATTAGGCTAATTTGAGTTTTGTTATGTAGTTATTATTGAGAGGTAATTGCTGAAATGGTCCCAGAAAGTGGGTGTCCGTTGCACTTTGGTCCCTGTAAGTGGGACCGATGCGCAAATGGTCCCTGATAGTGTGTAACTAGTGCGGAAATGGTCCCTATTTTAACGGATCCGTTAGTTTTTAACGTTTTTGATATTTTTAAGGTCATTCTGGGGTGATTTCATGATTTTGAAGAGTTTTGGGCATCCTGGGTCGTATTGTAGTTTGAAACTTCAAACGGCTATAACTTTGCGCTCAGGTGTCCGATTGGGATGAATTTTATACCGATTTCATGTATTTTTTCGAGACGAATCTAATGGCAGACAACCAAAGGTGGTCAGGGTCATTTTTTGCCCTCATAAACCCTTTTTATGGATTAAAAATGTCACCGAGACATTTCATCCAATAAAAATGTCATTTAAGCCATAAAAAGGGTTATTGAGGGCAAAAAATCACCGAGACCACCTTTGCTTATCTGTCATTGGATTCGTCTCGAAAAAATACATGAAATCGATATAAAATTCATCCCAATCGGACACCCGAGCGCAAAGTTATGGCCGTTTGAAGTTTCGAACTACAAGACGATCCAGAATGCCCAAAACTCTTCAAAATTATGAAATCGCCCCAAAAATGAACTTAAACATATCAAAAACGTTAAAAACTAACGGATCCGTTAAAATGGGGACCATTTCCGCACCCGTTACACACTAGCAGGGACCATTTGCGCATCGGTCTCACTTACAGGGACCAAAGTGCAACGGACACCCACTTACTGGGACCATTTCAGCAATTACCTCTTATTATTGACTATGAAATTGTAGTGAATTCACGCTCAAATTTATTAGAGAGAGTTGAGGAGTTTCCTTAGTAATTGAATTTTGTGGGCTAAAGAAATTTATTGGAGAGAGTTAAAAATTGAATTTTGTGGGCTAAAGGGTTAAAAATTGGGCTAATTTGAGTTTTGTTATATATAGTATCAAGTAATTATTGATTATAGTTTTTTAGAAACTTCACACTCAAATTTATTATTAATTAAATTTTGTGGGCTAAAGGGTCAAAAATTGGGCTAGGGGAGTATGGAAAAAACAAGGGATGCTTGTGGGAATAGAACCCATAATTTTCTGTTTATTAGTTGAAGTAGGCTAATTTTATTTTTTTGTTACAGCATATGTACAAAAAATTCTAGTACTTATATAACTAGGTCCTTCATGATTGTATTGTAATGCAACGATTGATAATCATTTTAAATTTTAATACTCGTTATTATAAAAGATAATTTGATAATAAAAAGTCAAATTATGGTTCCAACTATATGAAAATGTATATGGTTATTTTCCTTAACACGAGACAAAATTATTTCGTCCACTGCAGATTCGTTGTTATCTTGTTGTCATAAATTCATAATTACATAGTTTTCTAATCTGATTAGGTGGTCCTCTATACATACTACTTGAATTAATAAAATATCCTAATCCATAATTTAGTTTTTTATTCACTACTTAGTTTTCTGATCTGATTTGGTTATTGTCACTTGTCCGATACTACTTGAACAATAAAATACCCTAATAATGCACAACACAATTTTTTATTCGGTATTTGTCCAAGAAATGCTGGCGAATATGCTCAGTCCAGCCGGAAACTCCAATAAGACAATAAACTATTTAGACAGTTTACTAATACAAACTTTAGACAATATAACTTAAATAACAAAAACCAATAGACGTTGTCTAAAAATATATTATACAGGTCTCCTAGACGGCGCTCTGGCATAACGCTGTCTAAGAGACCCGACTAGCGCCGTCTAACTCAACCCCAAATAAATTAGTCCTTATCTCTACTCTACGGTTTTACCCTAAATCAATCGAACCCTATACTTCTATCTTCAAGCATCACCGTGCACCCCATGTCGTCATCAATCATCAACAGCCGTCCAACCACCTCAGACAAATTGTAAGGAAAGTTTTAATATTTCAGATTAAATTTTGATCATGAATTTTTATTTATTAATAAAAAATAATGATCAATAATATCTAACCTATATTAATGTGGGAAGTAAACAATTACAAGTCACAGTGAAGTCCATCTTCTATTTTTTCCTAAAATAATCTAGTTAGCTACTCACTACCCATCATACTAATTTTCCTTCTTTTTTTATTACACAAAAAGTAAAGATATAAAATTAAATATTTGGTAAGATTTTTCCTAATAAAATTCTCTTTTTAATTTTGATTACTTCGACATATATTTTTTGAAAATTTGATTTGTTATGTATAAATACTGAAGAAATTAAACAAAATATTAATTCATATATGCATTGAATTGTACAACGATAACTAGTTATTCTTTTATCACTGTAGAACCCTTAATAATTGTCACTAGTTATTCTTTTAATTGTAGAACCCTTACTAATTATCACTCTACTTGAGAAAACTGATTATTGCAGTCTGTCTTTCTGCATCTGTCCGCAAAGCAAATAAGGTACTAGTATATAATAAGATGGGATCACTTTCTAGGATATATATGATGGATCGTAGTTGGTGTGATGCATGTGGAAAAACGTACGTCAATGATATATAAATACTATAGTATGTTTTTGAATACTCAACCGTGTAAATATGCATAAATAATAGTATTCATGATGCGATGAGTCATTTCTCTAATTTACTAATAATATAGTAATTGCTATCAATCTGTTCCAAATAATGGATTCAAGTTTTCATGTAATAATCCTCCGTATTTCAAAAATATTACACTATATCCCCAAATTATCATAAAGTTGTACATCAATCTCCAACTTTGTTAGAGGTTTTCTATGTGAATGAAAAGTGCATGAGCGTGCTCGTTATTTTTTCATTATAATTTAGAGAAATTTGATGAAATGGTCCCCAATAGTATGACTGAATTGCACTTTGGTCCTCAATAGTTGTACGATTGCACTGAAAGTGGCCAACAAGTTGTACTTTAGTCTCCACGTCAAGTTTTTCAATAACATTTCAGGTTTAGACGTTAAATTTAGGGTAAAAGTATAATTTTTATAACGTAAAGTTGATTTTTTGCCTCAATTGGTGCTAAAATGAAACTCCACAACCCTAATTTGAGTGAAGAAGAAAGGGAGTTTTGGCGGAGGGGATGTGGAATTTCATTTTGGCACCAATTGGGGGAAATAAATGAACTTTTTTGGCAACTTTCGGGGACTAAAGTGCAATTTTTCACCAATTAGGACTAAAGTCTTTAAAATTATTTTTTCACCCCAATTTTAACGTCTAAACCTGAAATGTTAACGGCAAACTTGAGGTGGGGACTAAAGTACATTTTTTTGGCAACTTTCGGGAACTAAAATGCAACCGTGTAACTATTGGAGACCAAAGTGCAATTCGATCATACTATTGAGGACCATTTCAACAATTTGCTCTTATAATTTACTCACATTTTCTTAACAATTTTTTATTGGATTTGCAACTTTATGGTAAAATAATTTGATGGACTTTTATATAATAATGAAGTATTTCAAATCCATTGACAACCTGGATCTTAGATCTATTATTATTAAAGACTATATTAGTAATAATTATGTCCACTAATCATGAATGGATTTACTGGAAATGATTTTTTCACAGATAATATAAGAAATCAAGATGGATCCGGATCCATCTTGATACTCTCATATCTCATAGGGTATTAGCTAAATCTTTCAAATTTAGAACAATTGATTAGGGGTTGTAATGCACAATAAACAATTCCTTTGTAAATCATATTACCCCTTATCCAATACATAAGAAATGAAAAAAACAACTGTAAAATGCTATTAATCTCGCTTTTGTACGTAATATGGGTTCAATTTATTAAAAACAAACTTTATATTGATGAACTGATTAGTAGATAATTTTTAGTCTCCTCATTAATTAAAACACATCCCACAACTTACTTCGTGTGTACTCCAAAATAAGAATGTATGTATTTTTTAGGTAGCCATTTCACACATTTCAAATGAAAACTAAAGAACAAATAGAAATAGTTTTGTGTAAATTCTAGTTTGAAGGTGTGTTACGATTGGGATGCACTAGCACGTTAGTTACTTATTACTTATTCCGTCCTTAAATAATTGGTATATTTCAATTTTTATGGTCAAATTTTAAAAGATTTGACTAGGAATAATTCTCATTCAACGATAAGAAATAATATGGTCATGTGGGATCTTATTAGATTCGTCTAATTATATTTTTTAAATATCAACTTTTTATAATTTTTTCGCATGTAGAGTAAAAGATATTTATGTTTTAAATCGTGTTTTGTTGCCCACAAAAGTCAAAATGCACCCATCATTTAAGGATGAAGAAATATAATATTTAGCAATTAACTTCGGTGATCGAGTTGATAGATATGATTGATGTTAACATTTTAAAATAGCATTTGAATATTTTTATTAATTTAATTGAGGGGCAATGTCTATTCATGAATAAAATCTATTCTTATGATCTACTATTATTATCCATGTTTTAATTAAGGGGTAAGGATAACTCAAAGTCAAAATTTCTATTGAAATTCGGATAAGAATAATATGATGAATGAATAAAATAAGCATTAAGGGGTTAGGTTTATGCTTTAACTGATCTAATTTTCCAAATCTATGGGCGCAAAATTAAACTGGATTAGCGTTACAACTTTTTTTATGTTTATGCATGATTATAAAAGTACACACAACGTTTTGCATGAGGCATTTAATTAATTAGATCTCACCAAACTCGAATATAGAAAAAAATGTGATTAATCTTCGTTTCAAGAGCGCCTATTCAATTTTCTTTTGTTCATTTTGCAAAAAAACTGATGGAATAGTTCCAATAAATATACGTAAAAGTGGTATAAATAGTATAGTATAATCCTTAATTTAAGTTGAACGTTAAATATAAACGGGAATCCATTAAAAATAAGAAGTGTTTTGGTAGTCTGAGAACAGGGCCAATTGCCGGTGTCCAGCTTGCCAGTGTGTAAAAGTGGATCGTTGAAAAATCATTTCATTTTAATCGACTTTTTTGTGTTTGGGTATCACAAATTAATGTCTTATTTAAAGCTAATTGAAAAGAGGGAAACATACATAAAACTGAAAGATGAACTCTAAAAGGATAATTCTAATTTCATTAAATCTTGTACATATCTTAAGAAATTAATCAAAGTTATTGTTTGACCCTCTATAATCTTCTCTCTCGAATACCTTATAGAGGTAAAAAGATTGGGTGCATCAATGCTTCTATACATCAGGTTCATCAGGGGATTTGGGCATAATATATCATAAATTAAGGGCCACGCTGCAATTATCTATATAATTAGGGTCACGCTACAATAATCTATATATTTGTGGGCCAATTTGCAAATCACATATATATTTACTACTTTTATTTTGGGTTCAAGTTATTGGATAGAAGTTTGTGGTACCGCACCATTGTTAGAGTATAATTTGGGTACAAGTTATGTTGATATTATTTTTCTTGTATGAATGATGAAGTTTCATGTGGGTACAATACCCACGTGAAGCCTTTAAATGGGTACATTGATGAACGTTCATCAAAAATACTTTGATGCACGCACGGAAACCGAGGTCTCCACAAGTAACACTTTATTCACGGTAAGAATGTAAATTAGAGACAATTGTGCATTGGACTTTGTAAAATGATTTATAATTTGAACAATTATCAAAGCTCTAAAACAACATGCATAATGAATTGAAGGGGTATCTTACAAGGCATGAAGTCAAACGAGACGATTACGGACATGATAGCTCTTTTATAGTATGATTATCGAACTCTTTATTATATTGAGATGGATCCACGAGATACTACTAGTACGTTAATAAAGAAAACGTTGCTGTTTGCAATACTCAATTATAAGGTCTGATTCCTATTATTACTTCACCGTCCTTCCTCAAATTAGTTTTTGATTTTGATCCCAAATTAAACTGTAATCGCGATTCCCTCTAATATATGGACTAAATTTTATATTTTTGTCGAAAAATTAATTAATTAAATATTTAGTAGGATAAAAGTACAACTTGCACATATTTTACTGGGATAATTTCAACAATTGTCTCTTCATTTTCATTTATGATTACTGCAACTTTGGATGTTCTTATATTTCATTTAAACAAGGAATTTTTTATTTATCATAACTCCTTTTCTTCAATATAAATTTTTGTTTACAATTTATGTTTTATTTTAATATTAGAGGGTGTTGGCCCAAACTAAAATATTATATTATCAGTTGGTAATGTTAAAAGTTCTATTATTATATATCATTGGTTGACAATGATGTGAAATGTCCTGATATCTTTATAATACGTAATGAACTAGTTTTGAGCTATATATCTATTATATCGAAATGAAAGTAGTAAGTCTTCAAAATTTAAATAAAATGAATTAACATATTATTTATGGCAATTAAATACATGAATTAAAAATTAGTATTTAATTGTTTTTGTAATTTTAAAAATGAAAGTAGTATTAATTAAGTCTTCAATAAAATGAATTAACATATTATTTCAAATGTTTAGGTTCTATGATCCAAACATTCAAAGTTAAGAGGAAAATATGGAACATATAACAAGCCAGATGTCATTCATATAGAGGTGTTTAGTAATACGGGGTTGTTTAAATATTAGGGAAGGACAGTATGACCATTTATATTTTACGGATCAAATTGTAATGTTGACCCATCAAATCTTAGCATACATATTCGTTCTGTTCTCTTTTAACTGTCTTTATGACCTCTTTTATTTTTCAAAATATTAATGTTTTGGACTATTTTTTATTTCTACAGTAATGTTGAAGGTGGAAGAAAAACTCCGGTAAATCCACTAGTAAGATTCTTTTATTTGGACGACACTCAAATTAGCAATGTTTAAGCTCCTACTTAGAAGTGGTTTAGAAGCGCTGTCTAAGCAATTAAAAGACAGTACAACGACCGTTGTGTCGATGTTTTTTTAGATAACATTTTTATTAGGATGACTTTTTGTATTGTCCAAGGCTTTTTTGAGTGTCACTTAAAATCTTTTTTTTATGATGGAATATGGAAATAAAATTAAACTGAAGAAAAGCTGAACTTGAAGACTACTTCAAATAATCTGGAATTTATGGGCTTAAACAAAAAAGGATGATTCAAACATAACAGACAAAATAAAAACCACTTATATATAGTCCATCTAGTAAGGTTTGATTTGATTGGATTTCTTTTCACAAATCCACATCCAAGAAATAACCATCCTTTTGTAATGCATTATGCATCTATTATTTTAGTTTCCACGAATATAATGCATGTATAAGAAATAATCATCCTTTTATTTTAGTTTCCAAGAAATAATCATCCTTTTTTGCTAAAACAACTATCAATATCGAACCATTATATTTTGACAAACAACTATCAAAATTGAACCATTTTGTAAAAAAAAAAAATACGAAATCAATTTTTTTGCCAAAACCAAAACTTTTAACCAAAACAACTACCAAAATCGAACCCTTTTTACTAAGTAAAAAAAAAAAAAAAATTAAAAACGATTTCCACAAAATCGAAAAAAATCAAAGGAAATCGAAAAAAAAAAATCGGAAAGAAATCGAAAAAAAAAATCGGAAAGAAATCGAAAAAAATCGAAAAGAAATAAAAATGATTAAACTAGATTGTTTCTTAATTTTAATTATTTAATTGCCACTTTTACCTTTAACTTTTTGTGTTTACATTTTAGGCCGTTAATGGGCCTATTAAGTTATCGAAGTTTTGTTTTACCCCAAAAATTGCTATGCACTCTTAAATTTAGTGGAGCTAACGGAATGGGGACCAAATTGCACAAATATACACAATTTCAGGGATCATTTCGCAATGATGCTACTTTCGAGGACCAAAGTGCACGAGGCTCCCACTTACTGGGACCATTCCAGCAATTAACTCAACATATAACAAGCCAGATGACATCCATATAGAGGTCTTAGAGCATTCGCCACGAATGCCCTAAAACACCTCCTATTTCATATTTAGAATAGGGAAAAACATAAAAAGCAAAAAAATACCAAATATTAAATTTTCTATCTCTAAAATTTTCCTTAAATATTATAGAGAGTGTCTTATATCTACACCTTCCTCAAACCACTTTTGTTCTGTATATTAAGTATTTTAAGTTATAAATAGGAAAATTTGAATCTGTGAAAAAGTTAAGAGCATTCCTTATATAAGAGCATTCCCTAAGTTATCAAATTTAGGAGGTACAGAACAAAATTTAAGTGTTTTATCAAATTTGATAAAGTAGTATAAAAACAAAACATTTGTAATAGCTTCTCCAATTTATCTCTTAACACTAATATAAGGAAGGAATATGAAAAATACAATAAAAAATTTCGTTTTTAGGTTCCCTATAGTAAGTGAGACCCACACTTATTTATACAGTCTTCTATTTCAATATGTAAAGATGGGGACTCCCTCCAATATCCCTATTCTCCTCTATTACAACAATTTTTGTCTTTTCACCTCAAATTTTATTATTTTCAAATAAAATTATACTAATTATTACTTTAGTTTATATTGAGCTAAAAAATTATATTGGAACTTAAAAATATAAATCTATCTCAAAATTTTATTATTTTCTTCTTCTTTTTTTCAAATAAAATACTAATTCTAATATTTTAAATGTTTTATTATTACCATCTTTATATTGAAATAATTTGAGCTGGTCTTCAACATTTAAATAATTTGAGTTTGTTTTCAAATTGGAGCTAAAATTAAAAAAAAAAAAAAAAGTTGATTTGAGGAGTATAAATAGGGAAGCTGATTTTGTGCCAAATTTAAAAGTAGCTCTTAAATTTGATAAAGTAATAAAAGAGAGTTCACTATAGGGAAAAGTTATAGAGAATCTGGTGTAAATGATCTAAGAAGTTTATTTTAGGGAATTATTTTGGGGAATCTATTACAAATACTCTTAGTAATATGGGGTTGTTTAAATATTAGGAAAGGACACTATGACCATTTATATTTTACGGATCAGATTGTACTGTTGACCCGTCAAATCTTAGCATACATACTCGCTCAATTCTCTTTTAGTATTTTAAACTACTATTTATTTCTATAGTAATGTTAAAGGTGGAAGAAAAAGTACATTAAATCCACTAGTAACAAGATATGAAACTACTATATACACAAATGTAAGATTCTTTTATTTGGATGACGCTCAAATTAGCAATATTTGAGCTCCTACTTAGAAGTAGTTTAGAAGCGCTATCTAAGCACTTAATCGACATTACAACAACAGTTGTGTATATGATTTTTAGATAACATTTTATTAGGATGATTTTTTGTGTTGTAGAAGATTTTTTTGAGTGTCACGGTCACCTAAGATCAGGGGTGAACCCAGAATTATAATTGAGGGTATTAATTTTATCATTTAAAATATTAAAAATATACATGTATATTTATTAAGAAGGTGTAAATAAGTGGAGTAATAAAAAAATGTGGTTATGCCAAGATTTGACCCCAAGACCTCTCATAAATTTACAAAAAACTTAACCATTTAAACTATTTTATTTTTATATAAGATATTCATATTAATATCCTAACCTCAATGTAGATCCGTTTCTGCCTAAGATCTGTTTTTATGATAGTGGAATATGGAAATAAAATTAAACCGAAGAAAAGCTGAACATGAAGACTACTTCAAATCATCTAAGAATTTATGGGCTGAAACAAAAAAGGATGATTCAAACATAATAGACAAAATAAAAACCACTTATAGTCCATCTTGCGTAAGAGGTTTGATTTGATTGGATCGATTTCTTTTCACAAATCCACATCCAATAAATAATCATCCTTTTGTAATGCATTATGCATCTATTATTTTAGTTTCCACGAATTCAATGCACGTATAAGGTAATGGGAATTAAAGTACAACTTGGTGACACTATCGGGAACTATTTGTGTAATTTTCTCTAAATTCAAAGATACTAATTAGGAGTTTGTAGAAATATGAGCAATCTGAGCTGAAGTAGAAATATGCAAAGGTTTAATCAGGCCATTGAGAAACTGATTCCTAACCACATGACAATCAATGTCTAAGTGCTTAGTTCTTTCATGAAAGACAGGGTTAGAAGTGATGTGGATTGCAGCTTGATTATCACACCATAAAGGTATAGGTTTAGGAATGTTGATCCTTAAATCTGAAAGCAGATAAGTGATCCATTGAACTTCACAAACAGTAGAAGCTAAGCTTCTATATTCAGCTTCTGCTGAACTCCTGGAGACAGTAGTCTGCTTTTTGGTTTTCCAGGAAATGATGGAGCTGCCTAGGTAGATGCAATATCCAGTTAAGGACTTCCTGCTCATGGGACATGTAGCCCAATCTGCATCACTGAATGCAGACAGATAGAAACCAGACTGAGCTGAGTAGAAAAGACCTTTGGAAGGGCTAGCTTTAAGATACTTGAGAATGTGAAGTGCTGCCTTCCAATGTATCTCTCTAGGTTGATGCACAAACTGGCTAAGTTGTTGGACAGCATATGTTATATCTGGTCTGGTGAATCCCAGATATAACAATCTCCCAATGATTCTTCTATATTGATAGATATCTTGAAATAAAGGTGAATCCTCAGTGTGTAATTTGAGTCCAGTCACCATGGGAGTTTTGGCAGGTTTAGTAGCAAGTAAGCCAACATCCTTAAGCATGTCCAGGATGTATTTTCTCTGATTAAGATATATCCCTTCAGTAGTTTGAATGATCTCAACTCCCAGAAAATATTTGGCTTGGCCCAAATCCTTGATAGTGAATGCTTTGTGTAAAGTGTCTTTAATACTCTGAATCTCAGTGTCTGAGCTGCCCACCACCAAAATGTCATCTACATATACCAGCAAGGCTGTAAAAAAACCTTGCTGACATTTAGTGAACAAACAATGATCATATTGAGATTGAACATATCCTTCATCTTTGACAGTTTTGGTAAATATAGTGTTCCATTGTCTGCTGGCTTGTTTAAGCCCATAGATGGACTTTTTTAATAGGCAGACTTGAGCTGGATGTTGTAACTTGAGTCCAGGTGGTGGTTGCATGAAAATCTCCTCATTTAATGTTCCATGTAGGAAGGCATTATTCACATCCAGGTGATGAATATGCCATCCTTTGTATGCAGCCACAGCCATGAGTAATCTGATAGTAACAGATTTGACAACTGGAGAGAAACTTTCAGTGTAGTCCTCCCCTTCAATTTGTGTGAATCCTTTAGCCACTAATCTGGCTTTAAACCTCTCAATAGTGCCATCTGGATGTCTCTTAATCTTGTAAATCCATCTACAACCTATAGGTTTCTTCCCATTAGGCAGATCAGTAAGAATCCATGTATCATTTTCTTTCATTGCTGCTAACTCTTTGTCCATGGCTTGTATCCACTTGTGTGAATTGATTGCTTGCTTGTAGCTACAGGGTTCTTGATCATCTGCAATATTGGCTAGAAAAGCTCTGTGCATAGACAGGCTAGGTGGTAATTTCACAAAAGGAAAAGTGGGAGGAATATGAGGAGAGGTAATGATCTTATTGTCCACACTATATGATACATAATCATTAAGCCAGTTAGGTTTCTTACTGATTCTTTTACTAGGATCAATAACAGTGATATCAGTGGTAGTATTGTGATCCTCTATGTTAGCATTATCATCATAAATCTTATCAGAACAGTTATTATGAGCATAAGGGAAAATGGATTCATGAAATACCACATCTCTGGAAATGCTGCATTTGTGTGTATCCAGGTTGTACACTTTGTATCCTTTCTGTCCCACAGCATATCCTAAGAACACTGCTTTGTATGCTCTTGGAAGGAATTTGTCTGTGTTTGGTGCAGTATTGGTGACATAGCATAGGCAACCAAAAGTTCTCATGTGCTGGATGTTAGGTTGGGATTTAAACAGTTTCTCATAAGGTGTTTGCCATTGAAGTGCAGAAGAGGGCAGCCTATTGATGATATATGTTGCAGTAAGAACTGCTTCTCCCCAGAAATGAGTAGGTAATTTAGATTGAAACAGTATAGCTCTTGCCACTTGTAAGAGTTGTTTGTGCCTTCTCTACACAACACCATTCTGTTGTGGAGTGTAAGGGCAACTGGTTTGGTGCAGAATTCCCATGCTAGTAAAGTAATCAGAAGTGTCTTTGTTGATGAATTCAGAGCCATTGTCAGACCTGAACATTTTGACAATCTTATTAAACTGAGTTTTGACCATATTAATGAACATTTTAACAGTCTGGAAGACTAGTGTTTTGTCTTTAAGGAGAAAAGTCCATAAAGATCTGGAATAGTCATCAACAAGAGTTAGAAAATAATGGTTCCCTGTATAAGTAGGAGTTCTGTATGGACCCCATAGGTCAGCATGAATAAGCTCAAATATGCATTTGCTTTTAATATCACTAATGCTAAAAGAAAGCCTTTGTTGTTTTGCAAGAGGACAGACATGACAAATATGAGTTTTATTTCTGTTTTTCATAGCTCTATTCAACTCATTCAAGTGAACTAATACATCATAAGAACTGTGGCCCATTCTAGAGTGCCAAAGATAGCTATCACTAAGAGGAACAGAATCAACTACATTACTGCACAGAAAACTCAGATAATTGGGAACATTATTCAGAAAATTTGAAATAACAGTAGAATTGAAAGCTTCTTGATTCAGCATATAGAGCCCCTTTGTCTGCTTTGCAATGCCAACAACCTTCCTAGATTGCTGGTCCTGCAAAATACATGCATCATTAGTAAAGAAGAAATGTAGCTGAGAATCTTGAATACACTTGTGGACAGACAGTAAATTATATTGAAAGAATGGTACATATAGACATTTAATAGGCTTCAATTCAGAAGATATGTTAACTGTACCACCATAATCAATATACTGAGATGTGCCATTAGGTAGAACAATAGAAGTATGAGTGTATAGTTTATCAATGCAAGTAAAAAGACTTTTGTTGCAACACATATGATTAGATGCCCCTGTATCTATGATCCAGGTGGTATCTGATCTAGTATTGCAATCTAAAATACCTGCAAACTCCTCACATTGAGCATAATTGCCCATTTCTGAGGTAGTTTGATTGCCAGTATCTTTGAGCTTGTTGATCTCTTTTTGCATATTGTCAATGCTGCTCATCAGATTGGTGATTTGTGCATCTGCAGTGTAAGTCTTTTCCTTTTCTGCTACTGCCTGTGATGCTGCAAAATTCTTGGTATTCCCCTCATAATTGTTCTTGAAGTTTGATGAGTTGTTGTTGAACCTAGGGTTGTTCATCCTAGGCCTGAAGTTTCTGGACTGGAAGTTGTTTGGGTATCCCTTAAGCTTGAAACAAACTTCTTTGGTATGACCTTTGATCCCACAGTATTCACAGGTGGGAGTAGTTTTGATTTCATTCCACTTCCTGATATTAGTGGTGTTCCTTCTATCCTCCTGATTTGGTCTGACCATCATAGCAGATTGTCCATCAGCTGGACTGAGGACAATCTGATCCCTGACAGATGGTGGTTTCTTTTCCACCTGGGAAACTTTTGCATAAGCTTGATCAACAGTTGGCCAAGGATCAGTGGTCAAGATTTGATCTCTGGTAGCTTCATACCTATCATTAAGACCTAACAGAAATTGCATCAGTTTCCTTTGTTGCACCTTCTTAACAGCTTCTTGAACATGATTGCAGCAACAAGTCTTTGGGCAGGTACATATAGAAGCTGGTTCAATTTCTGCTAGTTCATCCCATAAACCTCTCAGTTTAGAGTAGTATACAACCACACTCATATTTCCCTGGTTGAGAGATCCAATTAGTTTTTCAAGATGATAGAGTTTTGGACCATTTGTGACTCCATATCTGGCTGTGACTTCATCCCAAAGGATCTTGGCTGTGGCAGTGAACATGAATTGCTCTTTCATGCCAGAAGAAATGGAATTCAGTATCCATGAGCTCACCATACAATCTGCTCTTTTCCATCTTTCATAGATGGGATTCTTGGTGTCAGGTTCATAGAACTTTCCATCAATGAATCCCATTTTGTCTTTTGCCCACAAAGCTCTATGTATGGCTCTGCTCCATATCACATAGTTAGTGTCTGTCAAGCTAACAGAAACAATAGACATTCCAGGATTGTCATGGTTGTTGAGGTGAAAAGCTACATCAAAAAACTTGGGATCAGCATAAACATCAATGTCTTCCAATGGTGGCATTGAATGACTGCTGCTTGATCCAGGATTCAGATCATTCGGACCTTGAGTTTGTTGAGGATCTGGATTCATTTTCTTTCTTCTGTAGACTTGTAGATTAGGATCGTTTAGGTGCTCTGATACCATGTAAAGAAACAATGGCTCATACAACAAAATAACTGCAGCAGAAAGCAAGCTCTGATTGAGCTCTAATGGCAGAAAATAAATGGAAAAGAAAACTCGAAAAGAAAGCTTAAATCTTTATTAATGAATCAGAAGAACTTTGAATGAATACATTGTGTTGAAACTCAGCGATCATTATCTTCTATACAAGGTCCTATATATAGAAGTTAGAAGCCAAGAAGATCGAATCAAGAAAGGGAAGCAAAATCAGTTACAGGGCTTAACTTCCTAACTAACTCCAACTGCCAACTAATTAACTGAAGTGTAACAGAAGCGCGTGGTGTGCACGCGATGTCCAGCTCATAATATGACCGTTGAAGCACGTGCTAGGCAGCTGATTTCTTAACCATTCCCAAATCCAAATTGATATGATCCAACCGAACCCTAATCAATTAACAATGATAAATCATAATTAATCAGCTCAATTGGACCAATAATATACTGAATTTATCAGAGTTGCATATCTCCGGATCGACGATGATTTTCAAATCTGTCATCCAATTTTTCACTTCACAATACTCCACATTATATATTTTCTTTATTTTCGAAATGGTCCGGTACACAAAGATAGACAATAATTGTATCATCACCTACCCACTGATTCAGCCCATTAAATGCTTAAACATGCCCATTCATAATCAAGCCTATAAATGCTCAACGACCATGGATGCATGGACAACAACCTAAAACACTTGAATATAGAGTTGCAGTAGTACTTTCTCATTAGTCTCCATTCAATTACATTTCTTCATTGCAACAGACCAAACATGGCTATTAAGGCGCTCACTCACTTTGCCTTTGCTCTGCTTCTTGTCCTGTCTAGTAAGTCGTCGTCGTGTAATAGTACTAATTAATGTTTTTACTCGAACTTATTATTATTACTCCGTATTACTGTTATTATTAATAATATATCTTTTCGTAGTTATTAAAATAAGGAAATAGTGATGATGTATGTATTGTTTGTGTAGTTGGGAGTTTAGCACCGAGAGGGGAGGCGCAGTGTGGCTACTCGAACTGCACCAACTTCTTCCGGACATGTAGCACACCAACTGAGCCTGACCGATGCATTTGTGTGCCGATGGGGGGAGTCTACGGAACCTGCCTCTACCAAGGACTAATTAAGGAGAATCTCAACTATTGCTTGTCCCATTCGGACTGTGTCCGAAAGGGGCAAGGAGATTTCTGCGTCAAAGCTTCTTCTGCTGGTACTGAGTTTGGTTGGTGTTTGTCCCGTGATGATGCCGACTCCTTGAAACTTCCATCTTAAACAAAACTTCCAAGTTCCAGTGCTAGTTGTTATCCATCGCTCCGTTCTGTTTTATATGCTTTCTAGCTACTAGCGGCTAGTGTAGGAAAAGAGTCGGGTTGGGTAGTCCAGTACCCCACTCGATAAAGTATCGAGCTCGACTTTAGTACCGCTGGCAATCTTAGTTATCGTGGAATAAGACTTCTGGTCAGTAATAATATTGTATAAACTAGTTTTGTTGTTTAGCTATTTTTCTTTTTTGCTTCTTTCTTAAGTGTTGCTCAAATATCTATTTAGTGTACTTAATTGTGATAATTTGGTAGCCAGTACAAGACCAATTAGGTGGTGGATTTAAAATTAGTATGTGCCAGTATACAAGACGAAAGCAGGGGCATTTAAAATGCATATGTCATTAGTCATTACTTCCAACAGATTTTTGAAGGGTACAAGAGCAAAAAGCAATAATCCAATGTGGCCTATATGGTTCCGTTTATTAAATCGTGTGTTGATAGAGGACCGTATAAACGAGCTGATCCTACAAAAGACACAAAGGTTCAAGTTCGGCTCGAGAGTACTCGAACCTAAGGGGTGACTTTTCTGCACGAGGGTTATACTTAGAGGTTTGATTTGTGACAATAACGAGGATGAAAAATTAGGGGTCAAATTGAAACAAAAATAAATGTAACTAGTTAAACAAAATATGACATAATAAAAATTATAAAATTTTATTAAAAGGTACACTACATACTTTACACTATCGTAATCCGGAACGGTTACGGTTCCGTATAAATATTTGTCCGTATAAATCCGTATATGTATAATTTTTACACCCCTAATCCCTTAAAAAGATACGGCACCTTATATAAACCCCGTACGGAAATTTGTACGGATGATGTTTATACGGCACCTTAACTTTCTACATCGTAATCATCAATAATAATATCGGTAGAAATATTTTTATCTATTTCATTTTTAGCATTTCCTTGTTAATTAATGCTTTGTAAGTAATATAGTTATGGTCTTATGGATAGACGTGTCAATCGAACCAGATAGGCATGGCCCCTTAAGACTTGGACCGCTCCCTCAAATACGAGACTGGCCCAACTCACTTAACATGCCTTGGCCGGGCCGTTACGGATATACCAGACCCCTATTCATCTTGCAGGCCTTACGGGCTATAGTGACCAATTATGAGGTACCCACAAACTGCTAATCTTTTAATCGTTAGATTTAAAACGACTAGTATTTCACATAGTTTCTCATTGGATCCAACGGTATATCGTGTGAGTGCGTGGCAAATTTTTAAGATATCTTTCACCAATGAGCGCTCTATAAATAGGGGATCTACTTTTGTAACTTCATACATTTCCCAGAAGTCACAACTCGATCTCATGCAATTACAAGTATTATTATAAACACTTTCAAAAGCAATTACAATCAAAATTACTTGTTTTTATTTGATTTTATCTTATTTGAACTAGATGACGTGTGGAATAAGTATCATTGGTTGTGCAACTTCTTCAAGGTCTTGACGCCCGACGTAAGGAGAAAAAATGATACTTTCATTTAAAGTGCTTAGTTTACATTCTATACTTATTAATATATTACATTACTAATCGTATGGCTTGTATGATCACAAAGAATATCACCGTTATTTCGGTCTTAGTGTAACATGGAACTAATAGGAAACTGCCGGTTAAGGGTCAATTAAGACACTAAATGGTTCTTCATGAAAATTGAGGAGGAGGTCATTGAATGGCCAATGAACGCACAACACGGCGCCTCCTCCTCCCAACCGAGCCGCACAGGTAGCAAAATGTGGCAGTATCTCTGTACAAACATGGATAGGATGCAAGTCGACTTGACTTTTCTAGTGAGTAGTAACAGAGTAGCAATTCATTTCAAACACGGTTGAGGCGATTTGGGCATACAACTTGGACAGGACGGGCTTTCACTACGTGATAGCCGATTAGCCGTACTTCCCCGCGGACCACAGGTTATGCGCGGGGTCTCAAGAAGCATGGTGTTCCATCAGACCATCTCCAATATATACGCTCTTAACCTATTTTTGTGTCTACAGGAATTATTAGGAACCCTTGGCTTCAACTGATGCAACAGTTGCCATAACTTTAATTTTGATAGAATATTGAACTATTAAGCAAACAACATATGTACAAAAGGCATCTGCCCTTTATATATCAAAAAATAATAGAGTTGTCCACACATTTTGTCAAATGTTCGCCTTCGTTCATCCAAGCACGAATGAGCATACAATTGAAAACCATAGATTTTAAAATACAGATGTAGTATTTTTAACTTTAGTATGCCTTGATATATTCTTTGATCATGCTGAGGCACAACTTATAGCCTGGGTGCCGGCAGAGCGCGGGGCGCATCCCACTCTGTTGTGATGTGGTTGCGAGTTATTTCCTTTAGTGTTCGGCATCCACTCAATGCCATCGTCAATTCAAACTCGTCACGCAACATCTGGAGTACGTTTTTAACACCTGCTTCTCCTTCTGCAGCAAGTGAGAAGACCACAGGACGCCCAATCTGAGAATGAGGAAACCACACAATTAGATTTGATGATCAAGTTACCTTTCATAGTTGGATATGAAACATCTCTAGTTTCATATCACTGCGACCATGTTACGATTTCAAGTAAACGGATGTCCAATGCCATTTAGGGACACAGTCTAGATAGATAACTTCATCGGAAATATAGATTGAATAAATACATCTGGTACCATCTACATCATTGATGAGCTAGAATTGACCAATGAAAGAAACAACCCAAACTAGATATCCTAGATACCAAAACTCGATTACCCTTTTGATGGCTTTACCATGTTTAGCTACTTTTCCCTTCAGATCAGAAGTATCATACTGAAAGTGGAGACAATGTGTACTATTCTTTAGTAACAAGTTAACTTACAAAGATGCCAGATGCTCCAAGTGCCAATGCTTTGAAGACGTCTGTTCCTCGCCTGACTCCTCCATCCAAGAATACAGGAATGCGGCCTTGTGTGGCTTTAACAACCTGAAGTTATCTTTCAAATATTAGCCTTTCAAGTGAAGAAATTCAAGTTAATCAGTAAGAAGTTTTTGTCATCTGCACTAACAGCTACTATAGTACCTCTTCCAGAGCCATAATGGTGGATGGGACATAATCAAGTTGACGAGCACCATGATTGGACACAATAATTCCAGCTGCTCCAGCTTGAACAGCAATTCGTGCTGCAATTTTTCAAACAGAAGTATTTAACATGGCTATGAACGTACGCCAGATGGCCAGAAATACATAAGAAGTGGGAAAATAATAATCATTTACCATCCTCAGCAGTGATTACACCCT
This sequence comes from Echium plantagineum, assembly GCA_003412495.2. NCBI lineage: Eukaryota > Viridiplantae > Streptophyta > Magnoliopsida > Boraginales > Boraginaceae > Echium > Echium plantagineum. The sequence goes on along the minus strand of CM016567.1, from coordinate 19,382,411 downwards.
TTACCAGGATCGGCATTGAAGTGATTGTCTGAATCCACTGCACATCCTGTTTATTCAGGGAAAAAGAGTAACTTAGCCTAAATGGTATACCAATCTAACTATTGCTCAAAAAATAAGATCTATTCAATAAAATCAACTTATTCTTCTCCACTCGATCCATTGATCAATCGAGTTATAGACATTTTTTCTTTAGAAAGAGAAAGTAGGAAAAATGTACTTAACAATGGAAATAACAAGGGTATATAGGAGAGAATTAGACTCAAATACCTTCCAACTCAGGGTACGATCAATTTGGCCAGCGACATAGCTGGACAAACCAGAGTCATTGGCCTGCAAAAGGATATAATACATATATTTCAGAAACCAATTCATTGGAGTGATTATGTGAACATAAACATAATCTTGTTCCACTCACTTCGTCCATCTTTCCAAGGTCCAATCCTTCGAAATTCTTCAATGTCAGGTTTGGTGGCAAAACAAATCTGTAAAAGAGTTATTAGGAGGTATTTTAGTTCTAGAGACTTGATCGACTAAATTTATGTCATAGTATTATGCCACAATCATATAATTTCATTACAAAACTGAAAGTATGCACCTGTTCTTGATATCACTCTCTCTACGGCCCAATCTTGGGGTGTCAACTGTAAGAGCTATGGCTTTGAAACCAGCCCTTTCAGCTCTTCTCACAAGCTGCTCAACAACCTTCCTGTTCTTGTAGACCTGAGCAACAGATATAAGGTTTACATTCCATGGATAAAATTTCATTTTCTTTCCATGACATATTATGTATGTTGCGGTAGTGGTCTTTGGGGTTTTCAAAGTACAAACTTACATATAGTTGGAAAAATCGGATGCCAGGTCCAGTTGAGGCCACTTCTTCCACACTCGAAGTCGCCCATGATGACAATGTCTAAAACAACCAATTGAGGACTGAATTAGTGAAACCAACAAATCAAGCATGTTGTTGACATCATTCAAGCCTTAGCATATCGGTCAAAGTTCAAACTACCTATTCAATATCAGAACAAGATGCAACAGTTCGATGTGCTAGCTTATTTCCATAACAAATTGATGCTATATCAATTAAAATATCACAGGGAAATTTAGTAATTGGCTCCTAATTTGACAGGATTATCGTTTAACTGCTAATTCGTAGTCATATTTTTGTTCTTTAACCCAGTATCTGTACAACCTTGTTCCAACTTTGATTAACTTTTACTGAAGAACATTAAACACATGCATAACTTCATTAATTTAACATCAACGAGTATAAGTATGAGGAGGGATCATTAGGGATTTGCAAATATTATGCATGGTCTTGCAATCAAGGAGAAGAAGCACCATAATCGTTCCAGCGGCTGATGCAGCTCTTGCAGTTGCATATTCCCCTGCATACAATATTCACGGTCAATAGTATACAAATATGGTACGCAGTATTTCCTCCTTCCCGTTTTAATCTTCATATTTGAGTTCTTAGAGTTCCATAACTCAGTCCCAACAAGCAATTAACTCTAGTGCAGTCTTAAAGGTTCAAAACAGGAACGAGGTAGTAGCAGTACATGTAAGTCCCTCAACGAGTATTCAAAAATTGGACATCTAAATTAGAATAACCTTATTGAAGGCATATATGAGTATAGTACTCTGTATATCAATCTGAAACATCAAAAAAGTTCTGCTTCCGTGGTTTCAACTAAGAAACTTCGGTGATAACGAATTATTTTTAACCATCAAAACTCAAACCACAAAAAATCGATGTTTCACCTTACCTATCTGACATTAGATTATGAGACATGTATGACGGACTAGTTTAAGTCGATGTAACTCGTTACCTTCAGGGTGAGCCATTTTCTGCATAGCAGTTGGTGCAATCATTATAGGCATTGAAATCTTGAAGCCCAGGATAGTAGCGCTCATGTCAATCTTACTGACGTCAATAAGTATACGTGGTCGAAACCTGCAAGTCGTTTAACAACTTATCAGAAGCACAAATTCGCAAATGAATATTAATCGAATGAGTAGAGCAACTAAGAATGTTGACGAAGCTTACAGAATTCTCGAGAAAGCATTTCGGTTTTCCGCCAGAGTCCACTGATCTTCTGCACCTGATGCATAGTAGTCATACACCATCTTTGGCAACTTCTCCTTGGCAATCGCCTCGTATTCGGATACATTCGTAATTGTCGCCATTTTATGTTTGCTTAACTAACGTTCACCTGCACAAAGCCTTAATCAACTTAAATATATTCAATCAGGAGATCATCTATATTAGGATACTATTAAATTTATATTAAGAATGTTACGCTAATGGGTGACGAGCCCATAAGCCCATCTAATAGATGATTAGGGTTAAGTATATGCATGTTAATCGTTAAGTATGAAGAAAGTCTGAATCTGATAAAATCGTAAAAGCAGAGAGACGAACCTTGAGTGAGAAAAGATGATGCAGCTCAAAACCAATGAAGCTAGTGGGACTAGTAGATAAAGAAGAAAAACAATTAAAAAAATAATACTACCAAATATTTCGTGTCTTCTTTTAGTTGTCGTTTTAGCCTAAATTTTTTATTTCAAAATAATTGTCGTTCTATTATAATTCTACATTTCTAATATGCTTCTTGCTTATTTTTTCAATTGAAATTATAAATCATCCAATGATATAGTTTCGTTCGGTTTCTTTTTTTCCTTTTTTGAATATTCGTGAAAATGGCTAGAACAACAACTAAAAAACGGGAGTAAGGTAAATGAGGATGAGGAAGTGGAGGTTAAGATTATAAACCACATCCAATTATTTGAATTCTCTACCACATCTCAATTGTGCGTTTCAGAATTTTTCTTTAATAATAATACATATGAAACCCATGCATTTGCAGATTTTTCCAACAAAAGATAAGGCCTTCATTGGTTTTCTACCTCAGATTAGTATCAAGTTTGGCATCTAGTACTACTATTATTGAAACTTTGCGTTTTTCTATATTATCAAAATTTGACAACCGTCTTTGTCGTATGTTGATGTGTGTGGAGTATGTAGAATCTTTCTATTCGCTCTTTCTTTTACCTACCAGTCGCTCATATCTGATCCGTTATACATATACCAGAATAGTGAATTTTAGAGGTGAAATTACTAGTTTGTCCCCTCTCCCATTTAGGACTATAGTAATAAGTGAAGGGTAAAATTATAATTTTCTTGTGTATAGTGTTTCCTTATACATATAACTAGGCCTGTAATCGAGCCGAATCAAGCCAAACAGTTGAAATATTTGAGTTTGGTTTGATTTATTTTGACCTAAGGTTTGATTTGGCTTGATTTGGTCAAATATCTGAAAAATTAGTTTGGCTTGAGGTTTGAAGGAAATTTTAATAAGATATTTGGCTTGATTCGAGCCAAACCGTTTGAAAATGTGCGGCTTGATAATTAAATAGACAACAATTTTAAACGTTAAAACATAACAATAGAATGGCAAGTTATAACCATAGCAGAATTTAATAGTTCCCAAAACCGTTTGAAAATGTGCGGCTTGATAATTAAATAGACAACAATTTTTTAACTAGCCCAAGTCGGGACCGGATGAATTTATTATCTTAAAGAGATTATTAATTTATAGAATATTAATTTATAGACGTTTTACCACATATATAATTATATTATATAATATATATATATATAAAAGAGATGACATAAATGAATCGAGCCAAGCTTTTTCGCACCGTTTGGCTCGGTTTGACGAATATCCACTTTTTATATTTGGTTTGAGGTTTGACATGTCGAATCGCACTTCAAATCAAGCTTTTTCGAGCCAAATACGTCGAACCGTTTCGAATATTAACGTTTGTTCACAGGCCTACATATAACCAAACACTTTCATAAGACAAATTCATATATATACAAGTTCAATTAAAATCTTCTTCAATTAAGTTTTATTTTAACTTCATGTGTATTGCATTATTGCATATAATAGTTTATCCATTTTTATTTATGAGATGAATTTCAAACTTTGTGTGTTCTTTCACTTCAGGAAGTATAAGTAAAATTAGACATGCAAATAGGATGTAGAGCATTATGTCAAAATTTATGTACACCAAACACCGAAAACTAAATTGCTTCATCTACATTAATATTTTAAAGGAATTATATGTCAAAAATTCGGTTTTCAAAATAAGGGTGAATTACAAGTCTTTTATCTTAGTGGTACCGAACATGAGCTTCTTTTCACGAAGTTTCAGGTTCAATTCTCGCATAAGAGCATGTTTAAACCTACTTCCTTTGCTTTCGGGACTGCCTTAGCAGCATTTCAGCGAGAAATTTGGAAGAATACCATGGTTTGAGGCGCATATTTATCATGGTTTCTTTTTTTAAATATTAAAATTTACCATAAATTTTAAACGAATTGATTAAATTGCCCTTACTCATCCCACTTCATCTTCCCTACCAGCTCATCTTCCCAACTCTCAACCATCAAACCCTACTTCACCAACCACCACCATCACCATCCACCACCATCACCGTTTCCTAAGCCAAGTACATCCCAACTCCTTCTCGCCCAAACTACCCTCCGCCCCTCTCCTTCTCTTTCGCTCCTTCTTCGTCCCGACGGGCCTGTCGACCGCTGCTTCTTGGCCCTCGACGCGCCAGTTAACTGCTGCTCACCGCCACTCAAGCCATCAGCATTACTCAAACTCCCACTCACCAACCGATGTTCACCGCCACTCCAGCAACCAGAGTTGCTCAAATTCTCATTCACCAACCGGTGCTCACCGGCACTCGAACCACCACGATTGCTCAAATTCTCATTCAGCAACTCCTCCAAAGTGTAATTAGGGAGTGGAGCCAGCAAAGCTTCAATATCCAAAACATTTCAACTGCAGCTTCAAGAGTTTCATCTGTTTCTCGAGTCCATGTTACTGAGGCTGAAGACGAACAATTTTATTGCATTTTGGGTGAAATTTTTGTGGGTTTTTGAAAAAGTTTCAATCTTTGGTGTTTATTGGTGAATTTGTTCACCGAAAGTTGAAATTCTTGAGCATTTTTCGTGGAAAACATATGAAACAATGATGGTGGTGGTTGGTGAAGTAGGGTTTGGTGGTTGAGAGTTGGGAAGATGAGTGTTAGGAAAGATGAAGTGGGATGAGTAAGGGCAATTTAGTCCATTCGTCTAAAATTTATGGTAAATTAAATTCTAATAAAAAAAGAAACTATGGTTTTTGGCAAATATGGGCCTCAAAATATGGGCCTAATTCAAAGGCATTTCAGCACCCATTATGTGGAAATTTCAGAGTTTCGACGATTTCTAGCAACCACTTTGTGTGATTTCCGGGTGTTTAAAAACCACTTCGGGGATCGGAGTCACATTCATGAAACGAACTGCATAACGTGGATTGGAGCCACATCTAGGAACCAAAGGTTCATTGGAGTAACACTCAGAAAAGACCAAGTTATTTATTTGGAGCTTAGACACCCATTTATTTGGTGTTAGATTATTAATATAGGGTTAATAATATATTGAATATAATCCATTAACTATTAACGGTTAATAGGGAACAGTTTAATATCCATTAATCATAAGATGGTTATAATTCATTCTAACTTTTTATATAAAGAAAGAATATGTATTCACTCATTCATATCTCAAATACAAACGGTTTTCTTCTTTAGTCTATGTATACTTCATTCCACTTTATTGTGATTCTTATATAATTATTTTACATTCATTATCACGGAGAGCCACCTTTCACATGACCTACAAGGAATGAAGTATAATTAACCATAAAATTGGGGCCAAATATCTAATTAATTGAAAATTTCGGGTAAAATTTGACTTCAAAAGACTAAAATAACCTTACTAAATGCACACATGGGTGCCACGTGAGTTGACCGGTAGTTGACCACCCGAAAAAGTGGTCGACTGACCAAAAGAGACACTTTTTAAAAAGTGAGTGATCAACCAGGATACTTTGAAAAGTGAGTGATCAACTGGTGACATAGGTAAAAAATAGGTGATGTCCTCGGCCAAAAACCCTTATTATTATTATTATTATTATTATTATTATTATTATTATTATTATTATTATTACTATTATTATTATTATTATTATTAAATATAATTTGAGTGAATTAATTTTTAAGTGTTTAAGAAATTTAACAAACTAGCTTTAGTTAAAACTGGGCCATCTTTAACGGATATGGATAATTTCAATTGAATTGGATGGTGACCTAATAACATGAACTTGTTCATTCATTACTTGTCCAATCTTGTGAGCCAATTAACACCAACACAAAAGAGCTATCGTAGCACCGACTTAGATAACGCTTCTGAAGATCTATTGTAGTTATACATAAGCGCTATCTAAGTGTTCACGTTGCATAGCGCATATTTAGGCGCTATTGTAGCCCCTAAAAGAACTATTGTATGTAGTTGTCGTAGCTCTTTTTCTTATAGCATTTTTTAAAGCTCTATCTTAGATATACATAAAGCTCTATCCAAGTCTTTTCCTATTTTTCTCTTTAAAATAAAAAATTAAAACATCAAAAAAGCTATCCAAGCACCAGCTTAGGTAGAGCTTCAAAAAGAAGCTATCTAAGCAGTGTTATCTAAGCTGATATTTGTAGTAGTGTAAAGTGATAAACTACTAATTTTATATAGTAACACTATTTCTCATTTGATAGAAAACATCTGCTTTAACATTATAAAAATTCCTATTTTTGTTGTATAAAAATAATATGAAATATTTTTCTTACAACATCTATATAAAATGAAAAGTACAACATTGTATATTTTAATATAATTACAAATCATATAAGGGTATCTCAAAAATAGGTTTTTAATGTACGATATTCATCATTTCTTAAGTAATCGTGTTAATGGTCTTGTAGTAATAGTTAAAGAAGATCTCAACCTTAAAGCTGAATGAGGAAGTTCATATTAATTACTTACTATTTCGCGAGAGGCTAAAAGAACAAATAAAATATTCGAGAACATTTACCCTTAAAAAAATAATTGTATTTCTGCTTAAAAAGATTCGTTGTTGAAATACTTCACTTATAATTCATGGTTCCACTAATATATGTTGAATATGAAAACTAAAAATATCAATTTAATTCTAATATTCAGAAATTGAACATGACTACATTAAATTTATAGTATATATATCCATGCTAAACTTCATCCATATATACAAAAATTACGAAACTCTAAAGAAAATTGATTTCAATATGCTATAATGAAAAAATTATTACTCCATCCATCCTATTCTCTTATGGCAATTGGAAAAAGGTTGTGATGTTTCGAAACTTGACCCAAGATCAACAAGTTTATTATCTGAAGTATGTTCCTAAGGTAAAACATCACAAAGCATGGGATGTCGCAATAAAGACAAGCAAGAAGCCGGATTGATTATGGTCATATTGAGCATGCTGAGAACTTTGTTGACGATCCTCTTGAAATGTCGATACTAAGAAGTTTGTTGCTAGTGATCATAAGGATGATAATGATTATGAATTGATGATGATTAAGAAAATTCCTTCCTGAAGAGTATTCTTTCGTGGTTTTCACAACTTTAAAGAGCTCGAAACAGGCCACAACTTCAAAGAGCTCGCATGCCGCCAAGTTAGCAATTGCAGTACACCTCGTAATTTATACTATCTCCATTCAGTTTGAATGAGCTAATTGACTTTTAGTTGGATATGTATTATGTAAGACAGAGACATAATTTTATATATACTTCGTTATGTTTCAACAAATCAGTATTTTCATATCTAGATACATTCTAAAATACTACAACATGCATACTTCTAATGCTAATATGTAAAATAGACTAATAACTTACGATAGCCTTCTGAAGCCCCTGATAAAGGACCTGGGTAGTAGGATTCCTCTGATATCCTGTTTGTAGCCACGACAGCTTCCTTTCTTGTAGGGCTGTAAACGAGCCGAATAATACCGAACATCGGAAGATTCTAGTTCGGCTCTACCGTCCTCGAGCGAACTATAAACGAGCCGAATAATGGTCGAACATCAAAATGAGAAGCTCGGCTCTAAGTTTGTCAGACGAATTCGAGCCGAACTGGCCGAATAATTTGGTTCGAAGGTGATGAAACAAAATTAAATTCGACTAAATATGCTAAATCTACCAAAGATTAATCGTTCTCATACAAATCTATATTACAATATTATTACATAATTTCACATGGTGAATCGAGCCAAATATTGATTTTCAAGAATTAACAATAATAACAATAATTATTATAACAATAACAAGAGTAATAATGATAATAATAGTAATGATAATAGCAATAATAATGATAATAATAGTAATGATAACAAGATTAATAATGACAATAATAGCAATGATAACAACAATAATAACAGTAATAATGACGACAACAATATTTCTATTATGTGGACATAATAAGGTAAATAATAATTGTTTTATGAATTTTCTCATGGCATAATTGTCTAAAGAAAAAGGTGATATGATCCTAATAAAGAATACTATTTCAATCATTATCACTTCAGAATCTATGTACCATATAAAGAATGTTATTTCCATCAGAATTTAATTTGGAATTATATATAGTTGTATTGATACAATTTCATACAATGCAAAGTAATAAATTACAATTGAAAAAATATAATTAAGTCAACATCTTACTCCTAAGCTACTCCTATAAATATTCTTATATAATATAATGGAATACACATCTTTATTTCAAAGAAACACCATATTCCTTAATATCTTTAATAATAGTTAAATTTCAAATGGCAAGGAAAGGAGCATTTAATGGAGTTGGCATTTTACTCATATTGGTTTTGTTCTCATTCCATGCAACAGTTGATGCTAGCTTTAAAAAATGTCTTGGCAAATGTGCTATATCCCAATGCCTTCGTTTTAGAAGTCCAATATGCATTGCATCTTGTGTTGCTCAATGCAAATTTTTTCAGGTTAACACTGAATCTTTCAATACTGATGATTGTTTTGCTGGTTGTGCTGTTCGGGGGTGTTCCCAGAGAAAAGGTACGATTTATTGAAAAATAATGAGCAAGCCTCTCAATTTTTTAGAAAATAAGTTAAACTACCATCCATTTAATAATCTTACAATATGTTATTTAACGCTTGTTAAAATAATTTTATTTAAATAAATACTTTGTGTATCACATATTTTAATAATTGTAGTAACTTCTTTCGATCATGCAGGCGTTGATGAAGACGTACATAGTCTAGAATACTGTTTGGAATACTGCGACCGTCGATGCTAAGTTATCTACCCTACACGATAACAGTGTTTGTTACGGGATCATAATGGCCAAGTCATTGTGTATTAATTGTACCAAGTTCATATCTACCAAACTTCAAAAAATTGTATCAAGTTTGGTGGACTATTTAATATATGAATTTATTCACATATTATTCTAAATCAATAATAAAATATCACAATTTAGCTTTATTTTATCTCTCTTTTGCTTAGTGATTATATTTTAACATAACTTTTCATTGGGAATATAACCTCAATTGAAGGGGTCAAATCATAGCCATGTTTGCAAGCTAGAAGACTAGTTTGTTGTCTGAAGACAAGTTATGACTTGACTTCCTTTCTTCTTTATGTTGTGCATATCATCGTGGATCTACCTTCTCGTTGACCGGGACACTAATCATATTACATCTTAATATATTCGCTCGCATAAGAACATACTATATATTTTAATATTTGACATTTTACTTATTTTTCTCGTGTTATTAAGTTTTTCATTTCACATGATAGAATTTATATAGGTTAGTATAGCAGATTCTTGCTTAAAACATGAAAATCGTAAAAATCAATTATTTTCCCTATAATCTTGTATATCCCAAACAACACCTTACGTAAACCTACCTCACTCACCCTCCCCTTAAAACCTTCTAGAGTTGTTAATGAGTAAGCCATATATAATATATATATATAGGCACATCCCGGATTCACCTCCTCTGTTGAGTGATGGGATAGCCAAGCGGGGCGCCTTAAATAAGCGTATTAAACAGAGGAGTAATTAGGACATGTATATTAATTGTATTATATGTTACAATATATACATATAAATAATATAGACAATCACATCTATATGCCAATATCAAATCTTAAGCGTTAACCTACTTTCAATCTAACCCATAACAAATAAAATCGGTTAAG